>JAUMHH010156278.1:0-18357 GCA_032359455.1 Chlamys rubida | reverse complement strand
GAAAAATAGGTCATCGTGACCTATACATTGACATCTGACCTTACGCTATCGAATATTTAGTCAAGAGCAAATCTTATGTACTATTTCACCCGGAATAATCAAATTAAGTATGCAGGTATATCTGATGAGGGTGAAAGGTAGTTAATGAATGTAGGTAACTGTGATATATTGTTTGATCTCCGACTGCTTTAATTGAAAACAATATGTCAAAAGATTATATTCTGTCCGGTATCTCCTTCACGCATATTTAGCATGTAGGTATATCCTTTGTTTATACCGAAAAGAAATCACTCTAATCCGTCGTCCATAAACATACATTTCTAAGTTACGTGGTATTTCTGATGTGTCATATTCTGATCGCTTTTTTGTCCATCAGGATGCGTCAATTGTTAACGTTTTCTATTTTCGACTTTTCCGTATGAATCGGTGAATACAATTCTTTCAAAATTGTTAGCATTGACTTTGCCATGAAAGCAATTGGAATCGTATTATTTAAAACCTTATCAATCGTAACCTGTATTGTAAAAGACAGGCAAAGTTAGTAATACAAAGAATTGTGATAAACGAACAGTATCACTGATATCATATTTGTAAAAGACTAGTAATGCTACTATTGTATGTTGTGGTAGGTGAAACACTCATAAAAGTGGCGCGTAAATAGGATGTTGCCAGTTTCATTTTGGAGGAACAATATGCTATTCAAGTGTCGTTATTTCCCCCTTCTTTAAACAATAGTTTTAAAGGCTATCTTATGTATGCTTCACATTCACAAAAAACTCACATGTTCAGGATCTGCTCCCTTTTTCAGCAGCAGTCCCACGATACGACCATGACCTCCTGCTATCGCGTTGTCCAAGGCCTGGTGCTGAAGAGAAAACAATAGTTGACTCTAACTTCTTATCTAACAACTTATCGAAATAGTGAGAAATATTGAAATATGAAACGGTTGAATTTATAATACCAAAAGCAATTTGGGCATTATTCTATTGTAAATATAAGTTAGTATCTTCAATATTGAGATTTGACTCTATTTTGATAGACTAGCTTTGATTGAGATTAAAAATCGTTATAAAATATTTCTTAATTACTATGACACATGGTCTTTTCTTCAGTTCTTTTTTAAATTGTTTCATTAATTTTGAAACTAAATGCTTTGAATGATCAACATTATTTTTTGTCTGAATGTATGTTTATAATCGTAAAATAAAACCAACCAAAAATTCTTTATATTTGAAATCATTAACATATGAATTCCATGTTTATATCTTGTAACCTCAGCAATAACATTTCATACTGGGATACAAGTTGGTCTTTATGAACTGTGAATTTACAATTACGGATAGCGATAATAGTAATGAATATGTAGATCTGTAAAATGTGTCGCGAAATGTGCTGTTATGGAACGCATCAAAAGAACATTACGACTCTAAAACAAATACTTCATAATTGTTACAGTAGAAATAATGCATTTCATCTATAGTGGTAAAAGGCAAGAACAAATACGCAAATACACGGGATTTGCTTCTAAAAGACAATCTGCCGTAGCCTCACATGGTCGGTAATTGACACTACTGGTAATGTAAACATTATTTCATTTCAACAAACTACAATGTTTCAAAATGAGGTCTATTCACATACTTTAACTATAACCATGTACGAAATAAATAGTGTCAACCTTTTAAGTAAGGATATTGAGCTCTCACTCAGCAACCATTTGCTTAAATTTCAGTGTTTTAACCATTTGCATGTAATAAGTTAGAGATGTGTTTGCAATAACTTGGAACGTTGAGGGGAATGTATATGATGGGGTTAGCTTATTAAAAAAAAGTATATACAAACCTATTTTTAGAATGTAACTGCAACCTTAAATACATTATTAATTTACAGTACATAAGGCAATACCATATTTAAGGTAAACGGTACTACTACGTTAGTCGAAATTGTGAAAAAGAGTTCCGATTTAATATTATGGAATAGCAACATTTCTTATGTGTAAGTAAATCTGCAAAATGTGTCGTATAGCGGGCTGTTACACATGAACAATGACAGAATCAAATACCACATAATTGCTACAGAAGTAATAATTTATTACATTTTTGCCAGTTAAATATCGGATTATATCAACTTGATAAAACTGATATCTTTCACACTGGGGCAAATTTCAAAGGAGATATTTTCAGTGTGAAAAGATCACTTGTTCTATTCGCTGCATTCGAAAGCAACGATTTTTTGTTCAGATTCAAATGAAGCGACGGTAGAATAAGTGGCTGTTATGGAAAAGGTTCGGTACGCACATTTAATTATTTACATAAATACAATTAATAACATTTGTATAAGCAATCATACCAGAAAATCGCAGAAAACGTCAGAATTGCGTTGAGTATCCTATTCAAAATAGCTCGCAGACTTGTTGTCAAGCTTGACATCATTAAAGTATATGACGCTAATTATTACGGTTCTGATTTCCGCCCTTTTTTAAAGCTGAAACTTTTTCATGTTTTACGCTTTAAAAATGTAATAAATAGAAAATTTCTGAGTGATCAGAACACACAAAAAATGTAATAATTTGAACATTCTAATGGTGTCTTCAGTTATAACAAATATATTTCACTGGTGTGGCTAATATTTTGATATTTTTCACGAGTGCGGAGCCACACCAGTGACATATATTTGTTATTACTGAAGACACCATTGAATATCCCCAATGTATTTCATCATTAGTGGTAAAAGATCAGAAAAAAATACAAAAGGGGATAATGCATATGAGCCCCTGTAGTTCCTAGGGCTATGTATCTACTTCGTCTGACAATCTGTCTTGAAAGTCTTTCCGGGGCATACTCTCTATTCTATTTTTGTAATGATATAATCGAATGATAGAAGAGTCCAGTGAAGGAACAAGTAGTTCATAATGATATATGGTATGACCTCTGGCATTTTTCACTAAAAAATTATTGTCCAGGATATAGCTCAAATAGTATTCGACCTGGAGTAACCTTATCTGGTATGAAAATACGTATAGAGATGATCGGTTGCAGACTACGAAAAATAGGTCATCGTGACCTATACATTGACATCTGACCTTACGCTATCGAATATTTAGTCAAGAGCAAATCTTATCAACTATTTCACCCGGATTAATCAAATTAGGTATGCAGGTATATCTGATGATGGTGACAGGTAGTTAATTAATGTAGGTAACTGTGATATATACTTTGATCGCCGACTGCTTTCATTGACAAAAATATGTCGAAAGATTATATTCTGTCCTGTTTCTCCTTAAAAACTTATTTAGCATATAGGGTTATCCTTTGTTTATACCGAAAAGAAGTCACTCTGATCCGTCGTCCATAAACATACATTTCTAAGTTACGTGGTATTTCTGATGTGACATATTCTGATCGCTTTTTTGTCCATCAGAATGCGTCAATTATTACTGTTTTATCTTTTCGACTTTTTTTTGTGAATCGGTGACTGTTTTTCCTTCAAAATTATTAGCATTGGCTTTGCCATGAAAGCAATTGGAATCGTATTATGTCAAACCTCATCAATAGTACCCTGTATTGTACTAGACGAGCAATGAATTATGAAAAACGAGCAGTATTACTGGCACCATATTTGTGACGTGCAATGTTACTATTGTCGTATGTTGTGAAAGGTGAAACTCTCATAAAAGTGACTCATACATTGGTTGCTGCCAGTTTCATTTTGAAGCATTGATCTGATATCCAAGTGTCGTTATTTTTCCCTTCTTTAAACAATAGCTTTTTAAGGCTTTCTTATGTATGCCTCACACTTTTAAAAACTCACCTGTTTAGGATATACTCCCTTTGCCAGCAGCAATTCCAGGATCTCAACACGACCTCCTGCTATCGTTGATGTCAAGGCTAGGTACTGAAGGGAAAAAATAGTTGACTCAATCTTCTTATCTTACAACTCATGGAAATAGTGAGAAATATTGAAATATAAAATGTTTCTAATTATAATACCAAAAACAATTTTTAGCATCATTTTACTATTGCTATAAGTTAATATTATTAATTCGGAGCCTTGACACTTTTTTGATAGACCAGTCTGGATTAAGACTAAAATCCATTATGACATATTACACTTGTAAATTGCTGGAATGAGTGGCTTCTTTTTAATTATTAACTAAATTATTGCGTAAATTTTAAACTTCAACGCATTTTGTCCTTATCATTATTTGTCTCTGAACGTAGATAAGTCGGTTGTTTGTATATGAATTGTAAAGCAGGCCACGGAAACTTATTGTTATGCATTTTGAAATTGCTAACACTTATTTGTGTAAATGAGCGGCGAAACAAAAGACCAACTATGACCATTTGAAGGGTATAAAATTGTGCCGTCGACGGCAATAACGCTATTCCTTTTTTTGGTTGTTATTGAACTAATCAAAACTCCTAATATGTTTATTTTCGCTGAAAGTAACTACAACATTGTAGAAGAAATTGCGTTCACAGGGTCAGGAAAGCAAATGGAAAAGTGTCATTTAAAACTTTTTCTCCAATCGTTTCAATTAACTTATATGTTGTAATATCTTTAAAAAATATTTTTTTAAATCATATATTTAAAAAGGCTGTCTGGTGTATGCTTGAAATTTCAAGAACTTACTTTGGGAGGATCTGCTCCGTTTTCTAGTAGAAGTGTCACTATATCTAAATGACCTCTGTCTGCGGCTGATTCCAAAGCCGCCGAGTACTGAAGAGAAATAACAGTTGACTCCAACTTCTTATCTTACAACTTACCAAAATTGTGAGAAATATTTGAATATGAATTGGTTAAAATTTTAATACCAAAGCAAATTGTAGCATTGATCTACTATAAGTATAAGTCAATATCTTCAATATTTAGCCTTGATTTTATTTCAATAGAGCCGTTTGGATTAAGATCTATATCCATTAAAACATTTTACTCTTGTAAATTGCTGAAACAAATGGTTTTCTTTCTATTTTTTTCACTAAATTGTAGCGTATATTTTAAACGTCAATCCCTTTTTATATATATTAAACCATTGCCATATCAATTTAGTGAATATATATATGGTAAGCTTAGCAATCACATAACATACTAACAAATAGTATACCGATACCATTATCGGGTATAATCATACCTAAAAAGTTAATAATTTCAATATTAACCATTGATTCTATTTTGATAGGCCAATGTTTTGAAACCATTATGAAATATTTAACTTGTAATAGATGTTCTTTTAATTGTCTGCTAAATTCTGCGTTATTCTAAATTTCAATACGTTTTTCCCATATCAATGTTTGCTTCTTAACGTACGGTCATACTTTTGAAATAACTTCGACCAAAGGTTTTCATTTTTTGAAAATTTCGAAAGTAAACATTCAGTTGATATATCTGGTTAGCTAAGCAACCACATTACATACTAAAAAGGTAGGTTATCTGCCCTTGACTTTTACTGCAAGTTTTGGATACATATTCTTATGTAAGCCCTGAATTGCTATTTTTCTTGATGTACATAAGTTGCAAAGCTGGCTGGGAGCAATAACGAAATATAAGACATTATACTTTATTTTTCAAATCTCTGCTGCTAATCACAACCAGAAGTATTGGAAGCGTCATTTTAAAATATCGGTGCCTTTTTAAATCCTCTTCAGTTTTGTTTTAATCTTATTTGACTTTAATCACCCTTTCAAGAAGAACGTTTCATGTATGTTTCACACTTGACAACTTACTTTGGTAGGATCTGCTCCCTTTTCCAACAATAGTTTAGCGACATTTGTATGACCACGTGCTGCAGCTGATTTCAAAGCAGGGTACTGAAGCGAAATTAGAATTGATACCCACTTCTATGGAAGCGTATATGATACACTGCATATAGGTACATATTTAAACTCTTATCTTTGCGACATTGATTTTATAATGGTGCAACATTTAGAATCATTACGTTGGTGTATGAACATATCGTTTAAAACTGTTCGCCCAAAGTGACAACGTCGAACTAGCTGCTTTAGACTAATTTCTTGACAATGTTCCATTAACGATATAAATTTGAATTCCACATTGCAGTATTAGGTGAAATATAATCTTCCATACACTACTTAGTTTACAAGTTACCAAAATGGTGGGAAATAATGCAATACAAAATTGTTTAAATTACTATATAACGAAAACATTCTTGAGTATATATCTTATATAGATATCAATTCATAGTTTCAGTACTCAGCCTTCAATTTATTTTGAAAGACAAGTTTTGATTAGGAACAAAATACTTTATAACATGTTTCACTTGTAAATTCCAAAAAAGTAATATGATTTTTTTTAATATGTCTACTATGTTTTCCTTCAATCTGAAATTGCAATAGGTTTGTTTTTCGCATATCAACGAGAAATAAAAAAAAATACAACTTGTATTCACTCATATGCATTTTTGGAGAAAAGAGTTAATGGCATAGTAGAAAATGCAGAATAATATTGTTATTATGCCTGTGTGATCGTTTTTGTGCTATGATCGGTCAAAAATACAATAATATGTGATTTTAGGTACGTTATTGACCATTTGCAGAACATATTTAAACAATTTCTTTCAGATGTGTTATCAGATATGATGAATTATTGCAGAATTGACAAAAATATATATATTTTTTTTTACAATTATGGACATCACATTCCTTTAGAATAAATAACAAAAAATGGTGGCAGGGGTCCGAGTGCTTCTTTTCTTATCTCAATATTTGTGTTATTTTTCATCTGTTTTGGGGTCAATATTCAGAAGTGTGGAGTACTTCAGTTACATTTAATATGTATACAAATATCAATGAATAATGCATAACTTTCTTATAAAATTAACCTGCTTCAATTAAAAATAGCGACACAATGGCGAGATAAGTGATCAATCTAGTATAAAAAGGAGTAATTTTGTCTTTCGTGAATCGCAACCACATAATACACTGAAACCATGCTTAACTGTATTTTGAATTGTATAGCAGGTCATGGATACAAATGGTATGCAAGTCCGTAATTACTATTATTTATTTCTGGTAATAATCTACAAAACAACTAACAACTAAAACAGTTCATAGGTTAATGAACAATAGTTTGGGATATAACAAAGTACATGTATATGACAAAATAATTATTGAGTAAAAGTCGGATTGCCACATTTTCGCTGCTATTTACTACCATACGAAATTGCGTGCGTTCCGTAATGTATTTATATGTCATTTAGTTTTTGTCGCTTCGCATAATATTGATTTTTTTGTTCTCGTATCCTAGACATAATTGTCGAACTCTTCACAAATATCATATAACTGTAGACAAATAGTTCGTCAGTTGTGATGCACACGATGCCACAAACAGCACCAATAAATATGCAAAAAAAAGGTCGTATGATGTCTATTTCAACTTTTTAGAACTTACTTCGTCAGGACCCGCCCCATGTGCTATCAATAGTTCAACGATATCTTTACGGCCATATGCTGACGCTGATTCCAAAGCACGGTACTGAAACAAAAGAAGAGATAATTCCAACTTGTTACCTGGCAAGATACCAGCACAGCAAAAACACACGAATACTATTAAAACCTACTCTATCGGACCCATTATTGGCTTAAAGAAAAGTATATATACTGACACGCAAAAAAACCGCAACTTCCAATTTTCGGTAATATTTAAAAAATTTAATTCAAAAGTTCCGTTTAAGTAACATAGCCAATTAAAGATACACATCTACTCTAATGAATTATTCAGTCACATTAGCGCTAGCAATAGTCACTTTGGCAAGACAACACTCAAGTTAGAAGAAGGGCCATTGGCATTTCTGACTTCAATAACGAATAAGACTCCGTAAGCAATTGTTGGAGTTCGAATTCTGCGATGCATAGATTTGATGAGACACTTTATTTCTGCCATTCTTCCAGAAGCGCCTGGCGCAGAGCGGATATAGTCTCTGGTGGATATGGGCGCGTTCAAACGCATCGACCAACATGTCCTACAGTTGCTCTATTGGTGAGAGGTCGCGACTGTAGGGGGCCAAGGTAACATGTCGACATTGTTGTGATGAAGATAGTCCATTGCAAGTCTCTTTACATATCACCAAGCATTGTCAATGTACCGTTGAACTGTCAAATTGCCTTCAATGGCAACTAAGGGGGTTTTGCGGCAACTACAGATCCCACCCAATACCATAACGCTGCCACCACCAAACCTGTCGCGTTCCCAAAAGAAGTGATCGGCATAACGTTCACCACGATGTCATAAAACAAACTGACGCCCATCTGAGTGGTAAAGAGTGAATATTGACTCGTCGGAGAAGAGAACACGGCGCCATCGTTGCATAGGAAACACGTTTGGATGGTGTACCTGGAGTCATTTGAGTCTGACGTCGCTATGATGACGGTTCTGGTGCATTCCCACTGCAACGTGATGCGGCCTAATGCCGCAGGAACGGTAAAACCTTAGCACAGTAACTCGGCTTATTCTAGGAATGAGTGTCCCTGGCGTCTCATTTGCAGTTTTGCGTGCAGTTCTGAACCGGTTGCAAGTGCTGCAACCGCTTGAACCGATCCTGACTAGGCATCGTAACCTTTAGTCGGCAAGTTCAAGGGCGGTCAGCAGTTGTACCAGTTACGCTAAGACAGCTGTAAAGACGACATATTTTGCTTTTGTTGACATTCAGTACTCTTGCCACAGCTTCTTGGGAGTTTCCAGCTAAACATAACTACAATGCCATGTTGCGTGTATCGTTACATGTAGTTAGTCTAGGCATTTTGCCGTAATCCCAAATTAATTTGTTTACCGGACTTATCTTACCTGATACCTGAAGAATGATGAACAGGTATTGGACTCATACAATGCGGCCACGTGTATCGGTGCACGTGCTTACAGTTGTATCGGGCTATTTTTTAAGTATCGCGGACACGAGAACGCGTAGTGTGACAGAGATAATGTATGATAACTAAAGTATATCAATATTATAAAATTATGGACATTTAAGGGAGTTTGGATTTCTTTTGTGTGTCAGTGTATATATATATATATTGTTCAAACTTTTTGAATTGAATCTTTTTTCTCTTATGATAGACAAGTTTTGATGGAACCTTTCATTTATGATAAAATGTTACATATGTTGATTGGTAGAATAAGTATTATTTGTTTTTGAAGTATTTTATTATTTTTGAAACTTTAACATACCAGATTCAACGGATACATTTGTTTTGTAATATGTCTTTGAATTGACAATCAGGTAACATATACATATTAGTATGGCTATTATTTATTTATGTATATAATCGGCAAAGCGAAAAACAGTTTGAATCGTCATAGCTTAATGAATGGTGGCTGTTGGTAACAACGATATATAATTAAAAACAATTGAGTTGAAAACACATATTTTCCAGTTTCCGCTGTTGGCCACCACCACAGAAAACTGCATTCACTGAATTATGAATGCCATTTCCTTTTCCATAACATGGATTTAATCAAATTTTCTCTTTTAAAAGACGTTTGATGTCTATCTCGAAATTTCACAACTTACTTTGTTAGGATCTGCTCTATTTTCCAACAACAGTTTAACTATAGCTATGTGACCACGTGCTGCAGCTGAATCCAATGCACTAAACTGAAACAAAAGAATAATTGATAACCAATCCTTATCTTACAAGGCATATACGTATAATGCTTTTCATATTCCCCCATCGATTTCTGTATTTACCTAGCTGTCCAACGTTGTGAGGATAAAGGTTACAGTGACGAATTTCTTGTACTCTGCCAAAGACAAACACGCGTACGAAATATGGATACTCTAAGTGAAATATTATACACGAAATGTCACGGAAAAACTATTGGTTGAGATAAAATGTCATAACATACATCACAGTGATATACTTTTTGTATGTGACACTCCGCCAGCCCGGATGCACTTGCATACCAATTCTTGCTACTCGAGTTGAAATATGAGATGGAATATGCCCGGACAAATGTTTAGGTCAAACGTCAAACAAAAGGTTATAGAAAGCTATGCCCTGGGCAATATCTTCGGATGAACGGACGCAAATACGCACAGAGTGCAAATCTACAATTCCCTACGAAAACAAGCCGGGGACTTACAAGTTACCAAAAATGTTAGAAATATTGCAATATGGAAGGGTTTATATTTATGTTACAGAATACATATTTGAGTATAAATGTTCTATAAATATGAGTTCTGTATTGATTCTATTTTGTTTGACCAGTTTTTATTAAAATTCAAATACATTATAGAGTAATCAGAAAATGTAAGATTTTGAAGTGTAAGCAATCTTTACATCAAGACACAGGTAGGTATATTTGATTTTTTTTCTTCCCATTTACAAAACAAAATTTCTGTTGACGATCATGCAACGTGGAATAAGACAGAAATTATGTTTGTTTCGATATTGAAACGTTCAATTAATGTGTCTTAGTCAATGTGCTTTTCTTCTTCTCATTTTATGTATAGTTTATAGCAAATAGCAGTATTATTATTGTTTGCAAACACAAATTTCACAATTTTGTGCCCCAAGCTCATTTGTTTAATAATTTAATTGGTTCTATTTCCTCATAGCATTTGTAAATAAGGAGGGGTAGGTGACTATGTGCTTGAATTATGAAGCTTGACGTCCTTAATCCGCTTCTTTGGAACATACGACACAAATGTCTTGCTTGATTTATATCCAAAATATTTTCTAATGATTCTTTAAATTTTTCTAAATTCTTATTATATTGATTGTATGCTGGATTTCTGTTCCCATTTGCAAAACCAGTAAGTATTTTTTTCACTAAAACATGAATTTCAAAGGGAAAACACTAATAATTTTGTCGATACAAACTACTTGTTCACCTATATTTGATCTTTATCTGATAATACAGGATAACCTGTCTAAACCGGCCCCTGTCTAATCCGAATCCCTGTCTAAACCTGATGTGATTTGTGGTCCCGGCATCTTTCATATATATTCATAGTATTTAAACCATGTAATAACCGGGCACTGTCCATTCCGAAAACCGGCGTAGTTTCACAAAAGCTGGCATAGTAATCCATGTAAAAACAAACTGTTCATTCCTGTCCTGAAATGTTTCGGCCGGCTACAATTAAAGCAAACACATTCTACTCAAATTATCCGATGTCGGGTCGAGTCACGGTCGACTGTGAGGCGCCCAATTGGTTATTTACCTGTGATTGTTATAACTTGCGTGAGGTGATCGACAACTACTTACAATACATGCACGATTTTATTATACAATAGCGTGAACATATTTCATATGTAATTTTGATAATAAATGACATACACGTCTGTCGAGGGTTTAGTTGTGGCTTGGCTTTAGGATCTACCATACATGCACACCGCCCAAACAAAAAAACCCGATTGTTGGGTTCAAGTGAAACTCCATCCCCGAAGCGGTCTCGGAAGAAATTAAGATTTAGAAAAGAAAAATTGAATTGATTAAAACTTCGGTAACATTTCCAAACCCGACTCAAAAGGACCTTTCCCAACTGTATGGAGTCGGGACATCTACAGTGTCGGACATTTTGAAAGAAAAGGATGAACTGAAAAAACAATTATCGGACACAGTTTCTAGCTCCCGTAAACGTTTTAACAGTGGTTCAAAGTTTTCCGATCTGAACACATTGGTGCTGAAATGGTTCGAGCAGGGACGGGCAAAAAGTCTCCCAATCAGTGGACCGATTTTGCAGAAAAAGGTTTCGCAAATAGCCGGACAATTAAAACATGCAGATTTTAAAGCGTCAAATAGGTGGTTAGAGAGTTTCAAAGAAAGAAATAACATAGGAGTTTTCAAGATATGCGGTGAAAGTGCTGACGTCGATCTTGATGTAGTGGAAACCTTTAAAAACCGGCTCCCAGAAATTGTCTTCGAATATGAAACAAAGGATGTGTTCAATTGTGATGAAACTGGGCTTTTTTCGGGCTATTCCCGACAAAACATTAGCGAAAAAGGGAGATTCATGCAAAGGCGATTCACTTGCAAAAGAACGTTTGACCGTGATGCTAGCATGTAGTCAGACTGGAGAAAAGATTAAACCGCTGGTGATAGGAAAATCAGAAAATCTGCGTTGTTTTAAAAATATTAAAAAATCCAAACTACCCGTGAAATGGGCGTTCAATAAAAAAGCGTGGATGACGAGAGACATTTTAAAACATGGATCACGGAGATAAATATGCTAATGAAAAAGCAAAAAAGGAACATTGTCATATTCTTAGACAATGCAACGTCTCACCCCCACGAGCTGAAATTAAGCAATGTCAAGTTCCATTTTTGCCCCCGTGTACAACATCGAAACTACAGCTACTCGACCTTGGCATCATCCGTGCGTTCAAGGCAAGATACAGATAAAGACTTATGCAAAATTTGATAGTGAAACTTGACTCGGGTACAAAGGCCTCACAAATGACAAAATCCGTCAATGTCCAAGAGTGTGTACAGTGGGTTAGTGGATCGTGGATGGAAACCGGTCAGTCCAATTTAAAAATGCTTCCATCAGGCTGGTTTCCCCATCGTGAGCCCCGACTATGAAGACCCGGATGTGGACCTCGCAGACGACCCATGATAACATCCCACTCGCTCACCTGCTACGATTCACTACCGTCGATATAAATCACGCTAGTGAAATTAAAGAGAGCATAGAAACCAGGGAAACCTATTCAGGAGACTGGGAATCTACACTTGTTCATGATTTCTTAGATGAAAAGAAAGACGAGGCGATGGACGATGACGACGACAGGGACGGGGATGACACGGTAACCCCAACCAGTTGATCAGATATGACACATCGGGAAGTATACTCGCGACTGACTGAGATGATCGCTTTTGCGGTAAACAAAGATGACCGCTATTTAGAACCCATGGCGTATTTAAAAACAATGACGGAAGACAAAATTGTCAAAGAGAAAGCGGGTCACAAACAAAAATCAATGACAGACTGTTTCCCAAAATAAATTGATTGACAGAACTCACGTAAAATACTTAGACATACCGCCGCTAAATTGACCGCCCTTCTTTTGTTTTATATATTGTATATTTTGTAAATAATTAAACGTTGCAATTGATTCATTTCTCTGTTGTTTATGTTGACAGACTTGCATACTGATCGTATGCAAAACACTATTTTTTTGTATTTTCAAAAAATGACATGCCGACCCTGTATAAACCGGACACACATCCGGTTTAGACAGGTTATACTGTAACTATTGGTATCTCGTTTTACTTGATTATCGGCGCTGTAACTGTTTTATTTGTTTCTTATATAATCGAAATATGTCTTTATGATATGAGTCATTATTCCTAGTTTTAGCAAGATTTCTAATCACTGTTCTTTAATTACATATACACATATATTGCATTTTAAGTTCAATTATACGAACATAACGATATGTTAAAACATTGAACATGACACTTGACCAAATGCCAGTATACAACTGCACATTTTGATTAATTTCTTTGTCCATGTTTTGATAATGACGCATTTGTATCACAGATTTGTGTTGCATTGTAAAGGTCGTTGACAGATAACGTTGCTTATTTGCGTACTTGCCCAGCTGAGGACACCTAAAAAAAATAAAGGTTGGTATGAAAATAACAAAACTCCTTCTAAGTCGATACAAATTCGAATAGATAAACAGCAAAGTAAAGTTGGACAGTTATTCGCTACTCATTATTCGTTATTCGGAATAACTAATAACTGTCTAACTTTATCTTGCTGTTCATCTATTATAATTTGTATCAACTGAGAAGGATTTTGGTTATTTTCTTACCAACCTTTATTTTTTAGGTGTCCTCAGTACAGGGGGCGAAAGTAAAGTTAGAAAGTTATTCGTTATTTGAAATTATATAACAAAAATGTAACACGGATGCCGGTTCCCAACTTTTGAAATGTGCACGCAAAGGAGGTGCCATTGAAAGCATTCACACAAAGTTTTAATAAGAATGAGATAGGAATTCACCCCGAGCCAAGACCAGAAACAGAATTTGAGCGAAATCTCAATTTTTACAATTTTCGGGTATAGGGTCCTAGGTGGTTTAGAAACCGTACCGGTGCACACTGTTTGAAAGGTTGCACGCACAGAGGATGCCACTGAGAGCATTCACACCGAGTTGCAATAAGATTGAAATAGGAATTCACCCCAAGCTAGGATCAGGAACATATAATTTGAACGAAATCTCAATTTTGACAATTTTCGGGTGTAGGGTCGCATTGGGTCTAGGAACCGTGCCGGTGCATAACTAATAAAAGTTTGCACGTACAGGGATTGCCACTGACAGTATTCACACCGAGTTTCATCAAGATTGAAATAGGAATTCACCCCGAGCCAGGACCAGGAACATTGAATTCGACGAACAACTATCAACACAATTGCTAACGATTGTAACAAACATATCTCAAATTTGCAGTATATCAAACTTACTATAATTCAACATGACTTTTAATCTGATATGTACAAAAAACAGTAGTTATTTCTAAATTAACTTTCCCAATGTTCTGTAAAGGGTGCTCATGCTCAACATAAAAAACGTTACATTGTCATGATATACCGACAATACGTATCAGACAACCATCATCTCAAAGTTTCCTGGTTCCTAATCGTAGACTGTGACCGTTATACAAATTTGGGTCTAGACCTAGAAATCTAAAAATCGTTTCAGATGCCTAAATAACACATCTTTAGTCAGCGGTGTCTTATAGTCTGTTACAAACCATCCAAGTTATTTTCGTTCTGTTAGATATGTGCACATGACTGCATACGAACACATATCGTTAACAATGATATAGCTTCTCCATTCTTGAACGAATCCGTTTTAGATAATATTTAGATTACTTATTATATTGACCATGTTATAAATGATAATATTAATAATAATTCGAGGTTCTTATATACCGTTTTATCAAACCTAGTTCGTAGGTCGTCTCAAAGCGGTTCACACACTTTATCCGTGGTTATAGAGCCTTTGCAACCAGCCAATATCTGTCTTAACTCGCTGGGGAGCATACAGCCGCTGCCATTTCGGCGTTCACATCTGGCATTCAACAATTCTAGCACTGCCTAACCACGAACTCATTTACAGCTGAGTAGACTAGAATAAGTGGAGTAAATTACTTGTTCATGGATACAACACCATGCCGTGACGGGACTCGAACCCGCAACCTTTCCGTCACGAGCCCTGCGTCCTACCACTAGACTACCGTGCCCCCGGTAGACACATCTAGCACACATACACGTTGGGTACCAATCGCAGTATTGTCGAAAGGTTGTCTATAAACATATCCCCGACAAAAAGAATTGTACATACTGGTCTCATTTAGCATATTCAATTTAATTGAGTATTCCAGTTGCGTCGGCACGTATCAGGCGATCCGCTAAATGGGATGTGACGCTCCACTGGAACTAACCATTACGTTGGAAAGGTTTTAATTGAGGGAGCTATCTTGTATCCAATAAAGCGGCAAGTGAACAATCTTAGTTTCAGATGTTCACAAAATTTTATATTGGTCTACATATGACAACATGGCACTATACCCAATCAGTCTAAAATATTATTACCGTAACGTCACAGTGTGCAAATCTTGTGATTTAAATTAAGGCTGGGCCCGTCAGGTGTATTCGAGAAAACGTCTATTTTTTATATAAGATTTGCACCTTGTTCCTTTTTAGCAGACTCGCTCCCTGTTAAAAAAACATGAAGTTCTGTAATTGGAATGAAATTATTGACTAACGAAATCCTCCAACAACTCCTGCACTATGGTGTCCAATTCCAGATTCTTTATGTTTTTCAGACATTTTGTTATTTGAAATGTAATGTAAGTTAAATAGTCTCTTTTAAAATGACACATTATGTCTACATCACACTTTCAAAACGTACTTGGTTCGGATCTGCTCCCTTGTCCAACAGTAGTCTCACTATATCTATATGACCACCTCCTGCAGCTGATTTCAAACTACCGTACTGTAACAGAAGAAGAGATGATACCTACTACTTACCTAATAAGTATCGGGTATGTTTTCCAGCCCCATAACATACTGAAAACAGTTGGTTATACATGTATGCGTTATAATTGCTTTTTTCTGTTTTTGTCGGCGAAAAAACCCGGTTAATATAAATCATAACTTATTAAATGGTGGCTGGGAGACAATAACAAAGTTTTTGACGAGATAAGTGTGATTTAAGAAACTAATATTCACAGTTTCAAAACTTACTCGGTTAGGATCTGCTCCCTTTTCGATCAGTAGTTTGACGGTATCTAAATGACCACATCCTGCAGCTGATTCCAAAACACCGTACTGAGTGGAAGAAGAGTTGAAATACACTTTTTTCTTTAGAAATTACCAAAATTGTAAGACATATAGCAAAACAAAAAAGTTAAAGTGTACCCAGAATTAAAAACAAATTATGAAGGTATCTATCCTATTGATAAAAAAAGTGTGCAAAACCTCATGAAAACCGCAGTCAACCCAGTGTTGAGATACTGACGAGTAACGTGTATGATATTCGTCTGTTATGTTACTTATTGGGATAATCGTTACTTCTGGTAAATGGGACGCTTTCTGGCTGTGATGTCATATGTTCAACAACTTAAGCAGTCACCATGGAAGGATAAGGCAAGAGCTATTAAAGTAGTATAGCATCAGATTACGAAGTAACGTGATTTTAATGACCAAGCTCATGCTGAAAATGACATTAATGTAAGCGATATTCAGGCATATCAGTACGAGCCAGAACATTCAGACAGTTGGCTAATTTAAAGCCAAACAAACGACTCTGAAAAGGGAAACACGGACTTGTAGCATCAGGTGACCCGTTTTAAAGCCCTGAAATTTGCCGAAAAAACGAATAAGGGTAACAGGAAACAGAAATATGCTCTACGCTACTTAATAACAATGTTTCTCCTTAAATTTATACTTAAGATTTAGTGAGCAATTACCTTGTTACTACAAAATGAAGAAAACACTGTATCATCTATTTCCTTCTTTTTATTTGGGAACGTATTTTCTCTAAAAAAGAACGTCTGCTTGCGCCAAGTTATGTCCTAAATCATAAACAGTATCTACGAACAAATGCCCCGGAAAGAAAATAATCCTTCTAAACAAATCATACTAAGTCATTTGAGAGGTAACACGACATTTGATTGGCCAATCAAACACATTTGCGACCTTATAATCACGATATACCGTCTGCAAATTTCTCATTTGCATATGAAGCCCGGATGACGATTGTTAATGACGTCATGAACCTGACACGTCATGAACTTGATTATTCATGACGTCACGAACAATAGCGTGGTCCAAATAGCGTAACCCCGAAAGGCCTATGTAATTCCGTCTCACTTTGAATAATCCTGACGTCACCAATCCACGGCAGAGTGACCCAGACTTTGACAAAAAACAAATCAAAAATATCTTAAAATCGACGTTCCAAAAACACAAAAAGTGTTTTTGGCCTATTTGAATTAGAATGTGAACAATTCTACAGTATTTTGAAATCTGCGTCGATATATCGTGATTATACCGTCGCAAGTTGAGTTTTACGGAGGCTAACATCACCATTTTACGCGGAAATGAGCATATGGAAAAGCAATTGACGAAAATATTGTTGAAAACAAATCTTTAAAGTTTTATGATTCATGGATTTCCTCCGCACAGACCGGGATATTTACGATTGATGACCATCGAATCTGAAAATAGTGTTAGGTTGACCCTTTTAAAAAGAGAAATATGCAAGGTAGTAGAATATAGATGATAAACAGTTTTTCAGAGTTTGTCGTGAGAACAATTTTCGTATCGCGACCACATGGATACATTCGAGAAGCCACCGCAGGTGGACTCGAGATTTTGTTCACGTGCGAGCGATATGAAAATTGTTCTCACGACAAACCCTGTAAACACAGTGTGATAATCTACATATACCATCATGTCGTGTCTGAACAGCACCAGTCATCAAGTAGTTCCAAGACTTTCCTTGCTCGTTTATTTTTACAACGAGACGACAAATATTACATGTCTATTTCAAATTTCACTTTTTTTCATAACTGGAGATAAAACATACGGATTTATGCTCATTTTCAGTATATATAATTATAACCGTGTTTTTTCTTTCAATTTTAATCCTATGTTCACATTTTGTAATTACAAAAGTGGGGAATCATTTACGTTTGATCATTTTTATACGACCGTCAAATTTGACGGTAGTATTATGGTATAGGGTTGTCCGTCCGTCCGTCCGGCGTACACTTTGTTTGTCCGGTAATCTCCTCTTACATTGTTCAACCGATCTCTTTGAAACTTGGTATACATTATAACCATGATATGAAGTTGTGTCTCCCTTAAAAGAATTTTGATTCGA
>JAUMHH010156267.1:0-18357 GCA_032359455.1 Chlamys rubida | reverse complement strand
CAGTATGTTTCAGTGAGGTAGCACTATAAAGTCGGCATCAGTTCCGCGCTATCACAAGGAGACAAACACGAACATAATTTTATCGCAGCCTCCCAAAACACACACGCATACAATACACGCATGCATCTTGCACATAGGGGAGGATGTCCTTAAATGACCATAGCTGTTGATAGGACATTAAACAATACTAAACCAAACTGAACCAAACTTAACTACAGTTTCTCCAATCCACCTGCTTATCTCTAATGATAAACAACAAATCAATGGCCACTTTTTTGTAATTGTACAAGAATAAAATATGGTTTAAAATAAAGTCCACTTTTTAACATAATTTTGAATGTTTTTTGGTTATAATCTTTATTTTTGACCACTCAATGCTATTTTTCAAGCTTCTAGGTTTCAAGTCTATAGCCAAATGTTTACTCTACCAATCCATAGAATGCAAATTATTGTAATCCGGTAAGTGTAGTGTGGTTATTTTTTTTTTTTATAAAAAGTTCTAATTTCCTTTTCGTTGTCTCCGTTTGACTGGTTAATTACTCGATTTGAATATAAGCAACGGTATCCGGTAAGAAATAAGTAATTTGGTCATCCAAGTCTGCCCGTCATTGTTCCATAGCATGCTAATTAAACTATACATGGTAGTCGCCACTCGCACGTCTTCATAATGATGAGGTAAATCACTAACGTCAGAACCTTGCTATATTCTCCTTAAAAAGCCAATCATCGAGTTTTACACATTTGGGAAAACCTAAGTTGTAGTTGCGGAATGTTATTTACTTTATGTGTGTTTATCGACCTCTACATAAGTAATAATTGTCTAATTATCGTCAGCCTTTAATTGTTGACCTGGTCAATGACCTTAAATGACCCCGACCATTTCGCTACAGAAGGTGGCTGTTCCGATAATTAGGCTTCACAGCCTGTTGCATGTCTGGGGATGGCAGCACATTAGACCAATTGCACGATCCCTAATGAACGTATGTATTTGATCAGGTAAATCTGTAATTATCCGCACGTGGCGTCTGTCACATATTTAACAACCCGTTCTTTCATACATGATAACATCTAAGCCTTATTAAGTATTATATATCGATATCGTAGTTAATTATTATATTTGTCTCAAGATTACCCCTATCTTGCCCGTAGCAAGACTAAACACGTTTTTCTCAATGTACAAATTCAAAGAACTGTGACGTACGGACAAGCAAGAAGTAGTGAACATATTCAGCACGGTATTTACGATGGTTGACTAGATTCCGTGTCAACTCTTGACGTAACGTCATTTTAATTGTTTACTAGCTCATATCTCCTATGGTAATCTATTCTAGCAAATTTAATGTGCAAAGTGAATAGTTGGGGTTCCTTGAAGTCCAGCGTATGTTGTTTTTGCCTCATGTTGAATGTCTTTCATCACTCCATAAAATTGATCATGGCAAATTAAGTTCAATCAGTCTACGAATATCACCGACAATCTCGTTCTTTAAATTGAAAAATGAGAACGAAGTCCCAGCGGTCTATAGTCCTTGTAATATTAAACTTGCGAACATTTCTGGTACGTCCATGTTAAGATTTCGTACGTGTCCCATTAACAAAATCACTGCTAAGAAAACTATTAAAGATGTATAGTTTAAAGTAGAGTCATCGGCGTTGAATGCCTGTGATTATACCTCGTCGCGTTTGACTGTCTGAGATTGAAGTTAATCATGGATTCCCTGTGGCGCTTACTCCGTCTCATCTTTGCTGTCTTAAATCAAAAGCAAAAACAAAAACATTAACTGTACTTGATATCACTTTAATCCATCATAATGATGTCATAACTATTTTGGAGCGTAATGATCAACTGAAAGTCGACACCGAACGATTACTTAAAGGCTGTGCAATTTTGTTAAATATCAACGCCAACGTTACCATGGCAATCGATAAAGCTATTGTGATGAGCAGCTTCCGTCGGGAGTAGATTGCTTGGAGGAAGTTTTTGTCATCAGGTAGTAACAGACATTGTATGGTCGCTATTAACAGCAGTACCCGAGTATGGGTTAGACGTTATAGAACAAAATGTTTATTCTGTCAAGGATACATTTGCCACATTGGTATCTGTAAAGCGAACAGATATTGTAGGTCTTCAAAATCCTGTTTTGACATTCCAAAGTACACTGACAAAAAGATATCTGAATACACATGGGTTGTCAATGTTCTAAAGCTGTTGAGTAAAGACTACCAGGCTTGGAGTCTAAATCGACATCACGATACGGCCGATAAATTTAATGGTGTTTGGGGATGCGGATAGAACGTGATTTTAATAAAGTGATAATGAATTTCATCTTGTTATGGGGTTAATCATGCTACATAAACCCGGTTTGCTAAGCATACAACAGACGGATTATTGATATTCTGCTATCAGACAATATAACGTAAAACTACAGGCTCGACGTTGTCATCTACAAAGCTGATAGAGTCGCTCATTTTAACAATTTAATCGAAAAGGGTATTTTCAAGTTAATGGTATCGTAATGGATTATTTCCCCATATGTCTATCAACATTTGACCAAGTTATGACGTCAGCCTCAGTCGGGATTAATGTAGGACATATATATTGCAACACAACCACATGATCTACGAAAGTGCCTCCTTCTCAGTCTATGTGCTTGTTGAGGCTACCTACTTGTCCAATAAAACAAAGTAGTAAACACGATGCAAATATGATTGCATAGTGATAAGAGGTTTCGGCTTGCTTTTTCATGCCGTTCCGTAATATTTAAAATCACTTTCATACTCTACCGCCAGATGACGCTAGAGTTCTTAAATGGATGGCGATGCACGCTTTTGGAACAATGATAAAGGGCACGGGATTGGGCCAACTACGAATTTTAGTAAATAGTGCTAACTGTTTGGACAATGACACAGATAGATATGATGAGTTAGTTATAATAAATAATAATTCGAGGTTCTTATATACCGTCTCAAAGAGGTTCACAAATTATTATCCTTGGTTATTGGGCCTTTGCAACCAGCAAATATCTATCTCAACTCCCTGGGGAGCATACAGTCGGTGCTGCTATTTAAACGTTCACAGCTAGCATTCAACAATTCTAGCACTGTCCAACCTCGTACACAGCTGAGTAGACTGGAAAAAGCGGAGTAAACAATCTTGTAACGATACAACACAGTGCCATGACGTGACTTGAACCCGCAACCCTTCGGTCATGAGCCCGGCGTCCTACCACTAGACTACCGTGATACATGCTATACAGGAAACGACATGTGAACAGCAGGTATCTGACGTGCGCAAGTTCCTCTCGAGTTCTTTTGAATACTGATTCGCACAGCGTCACAAATTAAGTTTCAAAAGAAGTTGTGAGTGATATTTAATCATACTGACGTATCCGTCCATCCTGTCGAGGTTTGAGCTTATCATAGGCGTATTGAGCGTCCTTGTGACCAATGTACAACGCTCTTTAATGATCATTGACCTTCATTTCGTAATCAGCGCTAGAAGGTAAAAGGTTCCTATTACAAAGTGTTACTCACTCCATTAGCGCAACGTACGGATCGCTCCTCGGCTTTTAGATGGACGTTCTTTTTAGTTTGAACCACAGTGCGTGACTTGAGGTTTCAAGATCTATGTCCCATTTTTCCTTGAACTGAACGGCATGTTGTCAGACATAAATGTCTACTCGGTGTCATGTTCTGCAAACGCTGATTTGAGATGTAAGATCACGTTGCTAGTAGTCTTGAATTCTGTTTGACAAATGTCAGGGTACTTAGAGAACATCCTGCAAAGTTGTATCCGGCACCTCATGTGGAATGAGCTGCTATGCTACTCTTGCTTTTGTTCGTGGAGGCTTGTACGTATAACAGCCTGGTACCATATCAGTCGTCGATTTCTGACCTCGTTCTTGGCATATATGCGGTGGTTAGGGTCTTGCACTTCCGTTTCAATATTCTAAGAGACGTTCGTCGTTTTTGCTCAATATTTCTATGTGACTTACCCCAATACAATCACCTTCCTTTTCATAAAACTTGGATGCCAATACCGTCTGACTGAGGGCACTTTATCTGATTTCACATTTTGCCTTTCATTCTAAGGTTGCTCCTAAAAATCTCGTAGTTCTGTGTCTGGGGCAGTTTACAACAAAGCTGTGTATTCTTACTTCCATTTCCTAATCAAGATCAGAGTTCCCCTCGCTTGTTGGGAGGCACGCGTGTGATAACATATCGGAGATATACACGCATTTGCCGTTATGACATGTTTTGATTATTTAGTATTATCAATGAAGTGAAGTCACAATATCATTCCCTGTAGTCATGGCAATGCTTTTGGCAGACGTGTCCGGTCTGAAAATACTTTCGCCTATTTAAACTAAATATTCTGTACACGGGCTCCCCGCCCAATATTTCGTACGGCTTTGTCGTGTTTATTAGCATTTCCCGCTGGTATAATGTAATCCGCTAATATGTATCCATCCCTCCGATGTCTCCCCAAAGATGGTCTAAGTGGAATTGCCAATAACAAACTTTCATATCTAGAATTTAGAAAATAATCTTCCTATTAAGCCCTGTTGCAATATGAGCCGTAGTAAGCAGTGGTCACACGTATTGGGTTCAAACAAAGTCTGAGTGAGGCGTTTCGCATCCAACTATGACAAAAATATTAAACTATGAAGAAGGTTCCTTCAACTCAGCAATTAAGAGTTCCTATTACAGTCTGTATGTGTCTCTTTCAGATATCATGGGGGACTGATGGATACCTTGCGTGTGGATGTACCAAAGGGTTTCGTATTCGGGTCAAGTTCAATTAACCTTTCCTAGGTCTGTGAATCGCCTTGCGTAGTCGTGAGGATTTGGTGAGCGATTATCGATATTTACTTACGGTGTCTTTCCTCTTTATCACCCGTGACAACCATTTTCCGTTGAACGTACCCAAAATAAACCAATAAACTAGCACTGTTGCTATGGTCACATGTTTTAATTAAAAACAATATGGAGTGTTATAAAATTTTCGAGTAAAATGGAAAAGATTCATTTAGAAAATTGAACAGTCCAATACCATACATAATGTCAGTTACGTCACGCTGTGTAAACTGTAGGTCCCAGGAGGTGTGGAAAATCCGCCATTACATGCAATTGTTCTCATTTATTAATGGGAACAAACGCCATTACAGCATTGCCACATTTCCACCACTCCTGGGGCCTACAGTTTGCACAGTGCGACGTTATGTATGGTCATGCGACTAAAAGCTGAATCAATAATTCACTTCACATATTTTTGTAAAGAAGTCAATCGTGCATATTGTTTGTGTCATGAAATCATGACTTAACATTGTAAATGTGAATTATACGCTGCTGTATTGATTCAGACATTATGCATCATAATTTTACCTTATCTAATCAGTTGTTGTGATATTTTAACAGTGTGCATGCATTGGAAATAGGTATTATCTATCGTGAAATTATCTAATTGAAATCGTTCAAGGGAGATACATCTGACATTTATTAATCATGATTTTGCCTTATCTATAATCTGTTGTTGTGATATTTTAACAGTGTGCATGCATTGGAAACAGGTATTATCTATCGTGAAATTATCTAATTGAAATTGTTCAAAGGAGATCAATTTGACATATTTCGAAGCTAAATTAGAGTATTTCAGTTTGCATACATTTTGGCTACGTTAAAACGAATTGCAAATATAAACAGAGCTTCAGTTTTCGATTTCAATTAATAAAATAAAACGTAAAAACCACGAAAAAGTTGAGTAGGCCTGTTTATTTATGAATTAACAAATGAAACAGTAGATGCTAATAACCATTACAGTGTTCAGTAATGATCAACAAACTGATCAACGTAATACTTAACAAAAATATCAACAAACTGATCAACGTAATAGTTATCACAACGATCAACATACTGATAAACGTTATAGTTAACACAAAGATCAACATACTGATCAATGTAATAGTTAACACAAGATCAACATATTGATCCATGTAATAGTTAACACAAAGATCAACACACTGATCAACGTTATAGTTAACACAAAGATCAATACACTGATCAACGTAATAGTAACACAAAGATCAACATACTGATCAACGTAATAGTTAACACAAAGATCAACATACTGATCAACGTAATAGTTAACACAAAGATCAACATACTGATCAACGTTATAGTTAACACAAAGATCAACATACTGATCAACGTTATAGTTAACACAAAGATCAACATACTGATCAACGTAATAGTTAACACAAATATCTACACACTGATCAACGTTATAGTTAACACAAAGATCAACCTACTGATCAACGTAATACTTAACACAAAGATCAACATACTGATCAACGTTATAGTTAACACAAAGATCAACGCACTTGCCATATTACATATAACATCTTACAATATTTCCGCACAGAGATTTTTGATAATGCGTCACATCAAGCAAGCACCTTTGGCTTTTTTTTCACTTCTTTCAATTTTTGCATTTAATTTGGGGGGTTTTGGAGGGGGATTGGGGGAGAGGGGAGGGCGAAATTAAGATCGTGATGCAATTTCAACGTTTCTCGTACGATGTTAATAAAAAAAAACAGTATCTACTCTTTCTGTTGTCAATCTTTTGTATTTGAAACTAATCAACCAATGCGATTCTTTTGATACAAAAAGATCGATACCAAGGTATAAATGTCTGGATTACAAGATTTTAAAAAATGTCTTTGAAGTTGCTGTTAAAGCTCAAGTTCCAATTAAAACTCCCATAGAAACCACTTCAAATCATATTAAGTGCAATTATTAAATTACTTCTAGTAATTTGGAACAATACGTATACAATTAGCGTGTGCGTTTAATCGATGCAGCCCAATAGCCAACCCTATAAAAATATGCGTCGGACTATGATAAAACATAGCTTTTTGCAATTTTCACTTGTTTTAATAGCAAAAATATAGAAAGTTGACAATGAGACCATTGGTAATTATTTGTAATTTCTCTAACTGCAGATAGTCAATATATTTTTTTTCTGTAAAATGAACCCTGTAATTATACCGCAAAGGCTTGCACAAGAATCAGCAGCACCACGTAATACCGCCGCTGGTTGCCTATTCTGGGAATGAGAGATGCTCTTTACCTCAGGTGTGCTGCAGACCCGCTAATGGTGGACACACAAATACAACAGCCACTGGAGCATCGGCTTTCGTGATCTAACACCGATCTATCCCTAGTTTCTATCATAGCTTAATAAGCACTATCTTATTCACGTGAGGCAGATGAGAACTGTTACATAGCAACGGTAAAGTTGTTGAAAATATCCACACAGGTGGGTATTATCTATTAATGCAAGACCACAGTAGGCAGATGCTTAATTACTTTGCCTGTATACGTATAGCTGACAGGTGGGCACTAGTAACCTGTTCACATAGACAATAACGTTGTTCATTGATTGCAGTACTGACGTTCTCGATTCTTTAGTAACAGGATGGTTTACCTGGAGGCACTGATATGAATATTCCGTATATCCTGGTTTTACTCGTTTGAAAATTGGATATTATCTACCTGTGATTTTTACCTGCACAAGACAATTATATAAAACAGCAAGGTAAGATTTCGAAATTTTTGACCTCGTGAAATTTTTCACATATATTAGTGAATTGAAGAAAGACAATTTATCATCAGCAGTTCAAAAGCTTATTAATTTAAACCAAATATTGTATATTATATTGTGCTACATATCGGATGAACCTAAATTTGATACTCATGCAAAAGAAAAATTGATTCATACAGGTAGAAAACTTAAATTATAATAGACACGGGTTCCCGCTAGTCTACTGAGTCTAGGATAGGATGAAGGATGCTGTTTCCGTAAATAAGTGATTCTTAAATAACGATAAACGAACACATCAGTGAGTACTCCAGGAATTAATTCCAAAATTATTGATTCCGTCCGATTTGCCGTTTTCGAAGAATGATGATATTAAAAGTCGCGTATGATTGGTCTGGCCTGGATTATAACTGTCATTTAGTAAGGATATAACGTATGGTGACATATTTCTGCCATCATCATACGAGTAGTGAGTTGTGTATGTCGACATTATTTTTTGTTGTTGAGATATTGACATAATGTTAGAAGCTGTCTACTTAAGCAATGATGTGTGGGAGTAATTTTAGAACTATGACAACATAATTATTATCACATTTGCCGAGATGATTATTACGCAGGAAGTTAACTCAGTTTTCATCATGATAATACTCGGGTGTTTAACTTTATAAAATCTGGTATGATATTACCGCCAGGCCATAGCCTTTTTACACAATATCACTTCAAGAGAATCCGTTACTAAACGGGTTTATGTGAGGGTATGTTTCCATTCGGAAACGATTAAAGGTCATGATTGCCTTTAAGGTCATACAGAAGCTTAAACATAACAAAATGACACCGGATTACATTAACTTTAGATTTCTCGCTGCTATTTGAAACATACCCGTCTTTAGACGGGGTTACCTGTAGGTAGGTAGCAGGTTCTAAACAAGTCTATTTTCGAGAATATTAACAGGTGATTTCTCCTATCATTTGTACTTGTGTGTTGCTATCGAACATGTTACACTGACTCATTCAAAGTAAGGTATAGTTTTAAGATATTGTCTATATGTTACCGACTCATTGTCTCGGTGCTGTGATGACAATAATTCGTTTCTTATCGGAAACATTGGGCCTTCTTCCAATATATCAACAAGACTAACCAATAAACTACAACCTAGAATCCTTTAATTGTCAAATAAACGTAATCATGAATTCATTTGACAAGCTGTCTTACTGTTTGAAATGCATAACTCCAAATGAAGCGAGTATATTCAGATGCAGGCTGACATCGTAAAATAAAATTCTACAATATCAGTTAAAAACACACGAACGAACAAGTTTTACAAGAATAGAAATATGGCTCCAAATGAAGCGAGTGTATTATTCAGATACAGGCTGACATCGTAAAATAAAATTCCACAATATCAGTTAAAAACACACGAACAACAAGTTTTACAAGGATATAATTATTGCTCCAAATGAAGCGAATATATTCAGATACAGGCTGATATCGTAAAATAACAGGATAGAAATATGGCACTTCTGAGAAATGCATCATTCCTAGGGAATCCACTATAACATGAATTACAACTGTGCATTTTCACAGTTAAACGTTGCAAATCGATTTCTTGTTTTAAGATTTCCAAAATACAAGTAGTATTATATTGACCAATTTAGTGATATCCTCAACATACGGAGATATGTCTTGAATATTAACATCATCATAATTATTATGACTACTTAAATAGTCAGAAAATAATGAGGCGTGACGATTTCGAGTAATGACTATAACATTAATTATAAGCCCGAACATCGGCCATACTTAACGTGTATCATTACTTTTCTTATGAATAGTGTTTAGATAAAACAATCTTACAAGCTTGACAAAAAGTTTTGGACGATGTGTCACTGAACCTTTTCGGTTATGTGGACAAAACGTTTGTCTATTTTTGAATGTAATATTTTCGGGAATAAATCTGACAGACCTGCAAATGTTAATGCAGGCCATGAATGTTCTTTTGCCAAAACACGCAAAAGAGCAACATCATATAACTGGGTCCGTTCCTATTTCATAAACGAACCACTATGGTCACACAGATCAAACCATTTTAAACGCGGTTGATGAAAGCTGTCAAGATGGCATACCAGGTCTCTTCTGAATAAGCCGAAATGAAAATTGTCCATGTTGAATTAACCGAATATATTGCCTGATGTAAGAATACAGAAAAGTTGGCATACAAAGAAAGGCGTGGTCCTCAAACACTCGACCAACATCCTCTGTTATATTATGATGGTCCCCCTGGAGATTCTTATGGTAAGCCCGGTAACAGAACAATGTTAAAAAAAATAAAAAAAATTCAAGCAGAAAAGTCAACCACATTGACTGACAGTATATTATCTGGCTGCCGAAAACAAATGTACTGCTCAGTTTACAGCAAGTGTGTTCAAAACACATCCCCTATTTCTGTGACGAATGACATCAATTTTACAATCGTTAACTTTAACTTTCCTCGATCATGTCTTGTTTATATGTCACACATTTTAGCATTCTCTTTCTTCGGTTTCCTGCCATGCTTGAGGAGATTACATGTCACAGTTTTAGCCTTCCCTTTCCTCGATTGCCTTCCACTCTTGTAAGTTTACATGTCACAATTGGTAGCTTTTCCTTTCCTCAGTTGCCTCCAATATTTGTGGAGTTTAAATGTCACGAATATTTGCTTCTCCAGACATCGTGGTAAGCATTATTGTTTTCTAGATAAATGATTCCTGTTGATAAATTATCCATTTAGCCAGGGAGTTCTACCAGAAATACCCCAATCTACTCTGGAGACATTACACGGTCGTCATTAGGACCTTATTTCCGGCTGTTGGTTCCTACTACGGCTGAAGATTAGTTTACGGTGTCCTTTGTATATGGCTACCTACATATTTTCTTGGGGTTTATTGGAAACGTCATTCCGTGTACCGCATGTATAACATGACACTTTTATCCTTAGAGAACCTGGTTCCCATTCTGATTTTTCGTTGCGGACTATAATATGTTATATTTTCTTTCAGTGTCTCCGCGGTTAATTTGGTTACTTTTCTTTCAGTGTCCCCGCGGTTAATTTTGTTATCTTTTCATACGGATTTTTCATTTGAATTTTCTTTTCTGACGTGTTGTCATTGTGATTTATTATTTTATTTATTTTACTCTGGATGAGAAATAGTTAACACGAATAATCTCGCAGACCAAACCATGTCAAATGCAATAGTCGAAATGAAACAGAGTTAAGGGAATCGTATCGTTTCATGTAGAATATAAGTTTCTGATATTGTGAAAGAATTATCTAACCACATATTTTACCTCCATTTATTTAACTAGACGAGTTGTCCAACGGAGCATCAAATCTAACTTGTATATAATTAAAACTTTCATTTAATTTACAATAACAAACATTCAATTCAGTTATTAAATTAAGGCCTTATGGCCCTTCAGCATACGATACATATTATACATAACAAAATACAGAGACGGCACGAGGAATAGAACAAAGTGGAGCATGAGTTATAAAATGTATGATTTTGTAGCTTATTTGCTTCAAAAATGAACTAACAAAAAAATACATATTTCATTTGTATTATTAATATAAAATAATTTTATAGATTTGAACAGGTTTTTTTTAACTAGTATACTTTGTATATAACGACTTCTAAATTCTTTGTAGATATAACACGCCAAAATTATCCTCGTCTTCGTCTGCTGTAGTTGACTTACAAATAATACAGTTTCTTCTATCTCTTAATAGTTTTGTATCTACCCGTTTCATTGTTTTGAGAATGTACAGAAATTGCAAATATGTTGGGAACATCTTCGGTATACTGCTGGTGTGTGGATAAATGGTATATAATGTACCTTCCTTTTTGAATAGAGAAATTATCTAACAAGCCTCCTCTTCAATAGTGTTGTCCTTTATCAAAAATTCTTTGACGTATACAAGCTAAAATTTATTTAACATTACATGATTACTTGGCTCATCCATACATCACAAAAACCCAGTACACAAAGTCCCCCTGTTACATGATGTTCCCAGTTGAAGTACACACTTGCCTTCTTTTTAAAAAATATATTCAACATTCATCCAATTTTCAGTATCAAATAATTTAGAATATTACTTAAAAAGTCTGTACGTTTGAATAAATTCTAATGAAAAACGGCCAAGTTCGTTACATGTAACTTTTTTTTTAAACAACTTTCAGCAACATTTCTAAAATATTTAGATGAACATTTTTAATACAATTTGAAACATTTTCAATACAATTTTCTAATGAAAATCGGCCAAGTTGCCAATATACCAGTTCATTATATGTAGCTTTTTTTTTTTTTTTTTTTTTTAATTTTCAGCAACATCTCTTAAATATTTAGATGAACTTTTTCAATGTCTAGCCCTTTGGTCGACCCCATAATTTACTAGCGTAAAACAATATACTATAAAGATACACCGTCATTTTTTCGACCTACGTTGTTTAGAAGATTACTTAATTTCAGGCGTAAAAAACTGATAACGAACACATCATTAGGGGTTCATTCTCAAATCCTAAATTTGGAGCAGTTGTAATTAAAATTCATAAAATGAATCGGTAATAAACAGCTAATTGAAACTGTTCCGGGTAATGTGGTTGTTGCGCCCTGTTGGAACGCCAACTAGATATCTAACGTACCATATCATCATCACACAAGGACGAAATACGAACTCAGATTCGATACGAAAAGACAACATCATACACTATTGCGACACCAAAACAAAAGAGAAAACATCATGAACCATACAAAACAAATTTAAGGCGACATCATGCTCATAGAGGGTTCTGGCCACAGTCCAACGAACATTTCTTAACTTAAACAAAATCCTTTACTCAAGTTTTTTTCATTAAGGGGCATGTCGGATTTAAGGATTTAAGGGGAAATGTTGGAATATTAAGTTAATGAGTTAAGGATTTTTTTGTAGAGAATCAAAGATACAATATATTCATTAAAGGCTGGGATTAATTTTAAATTAAAAGATATAGTAACCATAGGCAACAAACCGTGTTGCCTGAGAGATACTGTAACTATAGGTCACAACCCTTGTTGCCTGAGAGATACAGTAACCATAGGTGACACATCTTGTTGCCTGAGAGATACAGCACCAAAGGTCATAAACCTTGTTGCCTGAGAGATACTGTAACTATAGGTGACAACCCTTGTTGCCTGAGAGATACAGTAACCATAGGTGACACATCTTGTTGCCTGAGAGATACAGTAACCAAAGGTCACAAACCTTGTTGCCTGAGAGATACAGTAACCATAGGTAACAAACCTTGTTGCCTGAGAGATACAGTAACCATGGGTAACAAATCTTGTTGCCTCAGAGATATAGTGCCATAGGTAACAAACCTTGTTGCCGGAGAGATACAGTAACCATAGGTAACAAACCTTGTTGCCTGAGAGATACCGTAACCATGGGTAACAAACCTTTTTCCCGTAAAATATCTATCATAGTTTAAAATGTATCATAAACCAAACGAAACCACTCATAAAGAATAAAATCGAAACCTCATTGTTGTTTAATCAATTTATTTAAAGATTTAAATAAATCTTTTAAACTTTTATGATGAACTGTAACATAGTTCAATTTAAAACATTTCTCAAAGATGTGCTGCCGCGCATTATTGGAATAATTTATAACGGAACAGTGTTGTTTATCATCATAAATGATAAGCAGAAAAGAATTCTTTCCTAAATTAAGGTTAACCGGAGAAAATTAAGTCGTTCAGCATGAAAGACATTCAGACTATAATCACAATTACTAAAATTAAATATTTCGCTGTAAAGAGATCACCATATAGATAACTACGTATTAATGCAAATAAGCGTTTGGATGAAGTGATGCCCTTGAGGTACTAGATACATAGAGATGCAATACTGCGTCACAGACGCCATACTCTCTGTAGTTAAATATGTAGTGATGCTATCTCAATCCGGAAAACAAATATTTTACACTGAATCTGTTTTTGATTTTTTTTAATCCCTCCATACTACCCTCGGGAGCGCGTGCTCGACAAGGTATGATGCATTTAATATCACCTAATCGATACATTGTCATCGTCGGAAGTCCAATCTCATGGCCTCCATATAGCCTATTGTTGTGCGCCATCACAACCATTACTGGGCGCCTTACAGACAGGATATGTATCCATGCAGTTTCACGTTGCCTTGGTAACCATAAGTCTGAATATAGACGTAATGGCGACGTCAAATTAGAAAGTTAATGAAGGTTGTGTACGATCATGAATAGACACGGAGTTTAGTGTTTCATTAGAAATACACCGTTAACATGGCACTCGTGTGTCAATAATTAGCGACCTCGTGAGAGTATACAAAACATTACGAGTATTCGTGACAAACAAACTGTTAAACTTGTCTGCCATTCTAAAGGTTCTTGTCAGTAATTAGCAGCACGTGATAGCAAACAAAACAATTAACAGCACAGGGGTGTTACTCGGTATATAATTGTACTAAGATAAACTTAAACATAAAATAATTGTATAATAATAAAAGTAACATACTCCGGTTTGTGACAAATGATACTGCTGACACTACACACCCGTCTGTGAAATGCCATTGATCTGTTTTATTCGGTTGACCACATTACCGTCTTAACGGAAGTAGTTCCCTTAACGCGGGAAGTAGTTCCCTATATGAGGCCATACCAGCAGCCAGATAAACATTCAGTTCTTATATCAAATTATCAGTACTTCATAGCCTTATTTTGGTTTGTTCCTGGTGAAGTTAAATATACACAGAAAAATACCAAAACATCAATACCAAAACGTCAACATATCAAAATCATAAAATTATACCAAGCTTCAACAATAAGTTAATACTAGTGTCAACACAAAATGACAAAATACATAACAGCTTAAACACATTCGGAATCAGCTTGGTATAAATACTAATTTATTGTTCCTATTTTAACACCCAATAAGGGTCGGAATGGGTAAACATATATCACCCATCCCCCTGACTGCCTGCAGTATTAGAGTGCTTATTTGGTGTATTTACTGACTCAGCACATTGTTGCTTAGTTAGTTTTATTTAACGGTTAAAGTCAAGACACCGGTCATTTTCACTCGTTGCTTGACAATGGAATTAGACGTTTTCGAAACCTCGCAAAACAAGCTTAAATTGCTGTTTGTGTTGAAATAAATTTAGCATTGAGCTTAAACATACATAAACAGATCTTAATACACTCTGTTTGTGAAACAAGTTCTTTGCGTGAAATGAAGGTCCATGCTTTTGATAATGCTAATAAGTGTACCCTGTGGTGTTGTTGTCACGATCCGAGTTCACGATGTGATGACGTGACATTACTGGGTTTTACTTCGAAGCAGAAGGTGCGTATCCTTCCGGAACACCTGGTCTCTTATCATTGTACAGTTTTTAACTGTTTCCATTTAAAAGTTTCCTTTGTCTATATTTTGCCCTATTTTTATCAATTTTGATTTGAATTAAAACCTTAATTTCATTTGAATTAAAATCTTAATTCAGTTTTGAATTTTCTTTATGCATTTTAAAATTTAAAGAAGAACTGGTTAACTTTAAATTACATAAGGACTAAAATGTACATATTGTAACCATGGCACTACTCAAAAATACAATACTGTGGCTATAAAGGTCACGGCTAAACTCGGAGACTAAGAAACCTATCAGCGGCATCAACATCACAGAATGGCAAAATATAATAAAATGGCGGATTGGTCAAGTGGTTAACACTCCGGCCTTCCACGCAGGCGGCCGAGGCTCGATCCCCGACGTAGTCGTACGCATGGATATTAAGAGAAAACGTTTTTCTCCTGTCCACACAACTCCAACAACCCAGGTGGATTATACATTGGTCTGTGGTGGAAGTTGCGGTATCTGTGCTGTAACATTCAAGTGAGGTGGCACGATAAATGATGCCGTTGGAAATACGCTCCCACTACAAACAGAACACATTACATCTCCAGCACACACGCAGGCATACATACATAGGGAGATACTAACCAGGTGGCATAGGACTAGTAGTTAGCGCCTGATAAGGCAGCTCCTGCGAATTCCTCAAAATTGTATTGTATTAATTGTATATCTATGTACTGTAAGGCGCTTTAGAGTGGCTTATGTTAGCTAGATAGGGCGCTATTTCAAATGCTGTATATTATTACACCATTTTCAACATAAGGATAACAAATATAAAAATCAAACAAGATTAAAATATGCCAAGGTGCAAAGCGCCACAACCAACGCAATTACCACACTGCCGCTTATTGCGATGGTAGAAATCCTGTCTTGTCACCATGGTAACCTAACTAGAGAAAACATACCTGTAACTGTCAGTTTTAAATTGACATAAAATCGATTTTTGTTATTTTATCAGTACCAGCAGCGTCCTATATTTCGACCCTTGTAATTTTAAACAAATGTGATATCTGATGTCATTACATGAAATCACTCACATTTGAAAATCATTATGTGGATTTGTCCGTGGCAAAGGGGGAAATGCAAAATCTCAAATTAATTAATTAAATATATATTAATGAAAACGAAAATCACATAAATAGCCATGAATTTGTATCGGTCGTAAACTTATTTTAATTCCAAAGGAAGTAACATTCCGAATGCCTGAGTATGATGAAAACACCATATACATAATTGTATCGTATTTGTGACGTACATGTAACACCACCTCCGTATATATATTTGCATTGCTGTGTTTCAGACAACATGACGTAGAGTATCGGAATCAGTAATAAAAGCTACGAATGTGACATTTAGAAATAAACACCTAGCTCTATACACTGTATCTAACAAATATAGCATAATACACGATAAATACAGATAAATGTCTACAGGACAAATAATCTGAGCACGATACACGATACAAATAGACCTAAAACTGTACACGATATTTAATAAATATACAAAAAGGGCAAGTAAACCTAGCACTATACACAGTATTTATTAAAACTATCACTATATACAATATTTGATAGACATTTCGCTATATACAATATCGAATAAACCTAGCACCATACATGAGTTTTTTTTAATAAACCAATTACTATACACAATATATAACCTTTCAAGGAAGGCGAACTGCAAACCAGACTGGGGAAGAACACGTCATGACAGATAATGTTTACTCACAAATGTGTGTAGCCAGGCGTCAAATGGGGTCATAGTGAACCACATTACGAAGCATGTTTAATGAGTTTAAATATAGCTTACAGACTTAACGATGCATCCATAACTATATTATAAATATTTGTAAACAGTAATACACCTATGTGCTGGCCTATAGCCTCTCAAGCGGAACTGGAACACACGCACACCACCTGTTGTGGTGTTATTTCCGTATGAAACATTCCAAAACAAAGCGACCTAGTCATAAACCATATTTAATACATAAGCGGAAAATGAGTCATAACCAAACGGATCGCCAGTAGTTTTGTTTTTAAATTATCGATCGGTCATTAGACTAGTTTTGCATTAATAAATAAAACTGATTTAAGTAAAAAAAAATGCAGTTGTTATACAAGATGAAAAACGTAATCACTCTGTATTTTCTTAATGATATCATACCACAAATCGTTGCATTTAAGAATCTTTATCTATTTTGTAAAAGAAATTAATGGTTGTCTTAAGGTTGTATGCTACAACACTGTAATGTTGGGGTGTTTTTCATGTAACTAAACAATGGTACTGTTTAGGCATTACAAATGATGCATTCAGAATATTGTTATTTATGATGTAAAAATATTAAAATAAAATATAGAATGATACCTGTATTGATTAATTAACAGACTATTGTTCTTAGCGAGAGCAAAGTTGACAAGTATATGTAGAGATATGTAAGCGTAGACACTGCATACAGCTTCATCTTACACCGAGGTTCATAATATGTTACGTAAAGGTTATCAACTGATGGCTAAAACAAAGCAGATCATAAATGTACAGAAATTCTCTTTTTTTTAAAGGTGATTTCTTTATCTAGAGTATACCTGAGGGTGAAGCTTACACATCTTGTACACCTGTCCAGGTGAATACGTGTAAATTATATGTATACAGGTAGAAACATATTGCTTACCTTTATTGACCAATGATTAACGTGTAAAAAAACGTCTTGATAGAACCAAGTGTTAATGGCCGTATTGATGCATTGTCTAGTTGATGGAAACTAGTTTATTATTTATGGACGTCCATTACCAGTACTATTGAATTACCACACTATATATTATGTAGGAGACTGTATACTGCGTACCAGGTGTGCGGGTAAGATTGGCCACATCATATCGCAGTCAAAAGTATCTTACCGTATTATAACAAGTTTGACACCTTGCTTTTTGACTATTAACAGTTCCTCTGAAGAGGAGTGAAATGTGTTCTTGTGATACTAATGCCTGAATGATAATAATTAAGAATGTCACCGATCATCACTTTTGGTTAATTATGTTTAATATACAGTATCTAAGGTCTCCAAGTATGTATTGATGGGGAGTATATTACAAACATATAAGGTGATATTTTACAATAACAGCCAAACTCAAAAACATATCGTATCGCTACTGTACTGCACATATGTGTTAATTTTGCTTAATAAATCAGGTAATTACACATATCGTGACGTCAGAATTAAGACAATCTGTTGTATTTTATTGTTCTTTACTGTTCTACTAGATTGTATTTATTCGTGACATATGTGCGATACAATGTATGTAACTAT
>JAUMHH010156256.1:0-13200 GCA_032359455.1 Chlamys rubida | reverse complement strand
CCCCCAAAAAAAAAACCCCCAACAACCCCAACCGACCCGACTCTATGGATAACCAAAAAAGATTGTTTTAATCCAGATCATAAAAAGTAAGTATTGCAAAACATAAAGTATATCTTAAACACTATTCAAAATTTGAATAACTTAGTTTATATATTTTACGTAATTATTGTTAATCACATAGAAAATGAACAGAAAATTATACATAATTACACTACATGACAGGACAGATCATACTTTCTTCATGTACTTCGCGAACGTTATACATAATTAATGAAAAGGAACTAACATTTTACTCATTTACAGTAAATACTGTGCTTGAAAAGCATTTAATTTAAATCAGATTAGTTCCAGGTACTAAAGTTAATCGAATAAAGAATACATTAATTAAAACGTTATTCCTGTAGAGAACATTGTAGTAATACATATGTAACTTCATTTACATAGAGAACATTATACATTGTACGTTATTACAGTAAAAAGAGAACATTATACGTAATTAGAATAAAAAGAGAATATTATACGTAATTACTTAATTTACACAGAGAACATTAAACCTAATTAGAAAAAATAAAGGATATTTTACGTAATTACTTAATTTACAAAGAGAACTTTATACGTAATTACTTACTTTACCCAGAGAACATTATACGTAATTAGTTACTTTACACAGAGAACATTATACGTAATTACTTAATTTACACAGAGAACATGATACGTAATTACAGTAATAAGAGAACATTAAATATACGTAATTACAGTAATTATATTAAATAGAGAACATTATACGTAATTACTTAATTTACACAGAGAACATGATACGTAATTAAAGTAATAAGAGAACATTAAATATACGTAATTACAGTAATTATATTAAATAGAGAACATTATACGTAATTACTGTAAGTAGAGAACAGTATACCTTATTACAGTAATAACTGTAAAAAGAGAACATTATACTTAATTACTGTAAATAGAGGTCAAAACACGTATTGACTACAAATAGAGAAGACAATAATATATAATCACATAAATTTCGCAAGTATGCTTCAAAGAACTTCTACACAAAAAATTCTCATTTATAACATCAACTGAAATTGAACTGTTGAATCGATTTATCATTTGGTGTTTGATGTCTTTAGTGAATATCAAAAGGCAACAGATGTCTTGTATAAGTTTTCATTTTGATATCCACAAAATATTTTAATTATTTGATTTACGTGGTCAGTAAACCTGGGTGTCCTAAATCGATAAAAACATTCAATTATAAAAATCTATTTCAGATAATGAGACCAAAAATAAACTTCCATCAAGGGTATCAATTTCATTGAGGGGTCACACTGATATCGTGTTCTTAACCCGTGTTTACATAGGTGCAAACGTACCACCTACGACTGACCTCTGTGCGTCTTATATCTACGTTGACCTGGTCACTAGGGAAGTAAGTCATATCTCTTGAGACTACAACTAGTCAGTTCATTCTCTAAAAATACAGATGATCATTTTCGAGAAGAACTGCTGAGATTGTTCTTCTATGATACCCGAATTATTAGAAAAAAAAGTGCAACTGTAACTTTGAAATTAGCATGATAATGAGAATTGTTAATTAATTGATACTCGTTTAAATACACGTGTATCGTTGATTTACTTTTCAAGCGAACCATACACTGATATAGAGAGCATGTCGGATTGATACTCGTATGACGACGGTAGCGAAATGTGTACTTTTTCACCTCACAGTCGAAACGCTAAACCCTTTCTATCAAACTACAGCTAGTAGTAACTACACACAGATAAATATTACACGACCGATCACACCACGCACCGGCCAGATGGACAATTTCACACAATGACCGCTACCTTTTCTAAAGATCGTGATAGACAGTCACACTCGAACAAAGCCATCTTATAAACACTGACGCAAGAGTTAACACGCAAAAGCACTGGTTCACGACGTGAGTGAGGCATGCTATGCTTCCATGTTAAAACAAAACTATATTATTTTATACAAATATTGGACAAAATTTTTAGAAAAACCTGAATGATTCACGATTAGAAATCATTCTATCAAAAGGACCTTGGCAATAAACTAACAATATGTTAATTTGAATAATTGTATACACTTAAATTGCAGATGATCTGTAACCAGCTGTGGCCAAGACATTCGGTTATAAGTGCAAACGGACGATAGTGAAGTAGATAGCATCTAAAGCCACAGGAGGAAGTAGGTTACAGACTCATCCAGGTGTATTAGGTAGGACAGGTGAAAACATAGGTACGGCATAGTATGTAGGTCAGAAGTACCGGACACTGCTGACGCCGGGAGGAATATAGATGGCCTCAATTCAAGACACAGAAAGCGAAAGGTGACCTTATATCAACCTTAAAGAAAATCCATTTATCACGACGCATGTTAAAGGTGCAATATGTAACAAAGGCTTTAGCTGATCACTACAGCAACATTCGCAAAAAATGTATTTTACTACTGAAGTAATATTTGGTTTCGATACAGAAGTTGTAGATCGACAATTGACGTATAACGTAAAAAGATATAGACGGATTTTCAAACAAATTTGCATATTTATGAGATCGAGTTGTAGATTTGCACGATAAACAATTAATGGCATATTATGTCATATAATGGTGGAGCCAGTCCACGTTGTGCAGAATTTAGACAGGACGTTACACTTCCGGTTAAGTAAAACCTAGAACCGAATCTAGAAACCAGTGTGACGACTATTCAATGGAATGTCATATCACATATAAGAAAACTCTGGACAAAATATCAATTATTTAGTAATTTGTAATCCCTTTTTCAAGGACTTGATTACCACATTCTGCTATTATAATAAACAATTGGATACATTTTGATGGCATTTTATTTACATAAATTTGTTGGACGGGTTAACTTCCTTTCTTGGTTTTCAACTAAGTGTGGTACATGTACAAGTCATTTTCAAGTGACAAAATACAAATAAAAAGAGAAGAAAACCCTTTGTTAGTTATTTCTCAAGAAGCTTCGTTAACTATATTTGTAACGGGATTACGTTGCGAAATGTATTAGTTTGTTACTGTGTGTGTGTACTCTTACCGATAACAGGAAGTGTTGTAAGATTTATGGGGCTATACGTTGTTGTTATTGTTGGCTTTCTTAATCTGTTATATTTTCAAATTGGCGGTTCCTTTTTTCGCATTTCTAGTAATTATGTTATGTTTGGTTTTGTTTTATTTGGTTAACGTCCTATTAACAACTAAGGTCATATAGTGTTCTCTCTGCTTATGGGTATTTTTCATTATAGTAATTATAGTATTCTGAAACTTTCTTGAAACATACATGTACAAAATGTATATGGTTTTGTTGACAATGCGTAATACCCGTACTATGCTTTTTTGTATCCAATGGAAAATCTCAGCTGCTGCCAGAACCTAACTACGCAAGCGCGAGGATGATCGTTTATGTTTAATAACTAGAAATGTTCGACAGAATATGTTGTATATATGTTTACGTCATTTATGTTTAGTGACCTCAAATCACGTGATATTGATCTCATTGCTATTTTAAATCCATCCTCTGCGCTATATCTCGATAATTAATTACTAACGCTTCAGTTTTGTAAATAAGGTTACAACATATTTCCATGTCACATGTATATTTGTACATGCTGTGAGATGAAAGGTAATTGACATCTGTTACATGTAGAAACATCCGCACGCACTTCGTTTATTACATGTACATATGTCATTTGACGTCAATTGATTTAAATATACTCCACAAAAGGTTACCGATAATCATTCGAAGATGCATCGCCAGGATCATTCTACATATATGCATACTATCATTCGTTAATTAGCTTCATATAATCACTTTATTGATTGATTAATTAATTGATTAAATATATTTGCTGTCTTTATCTGCTTTGAATTGCTATCCGTACGGATTTGATTTCACAAATATATATTGCTATAACGGTTGAATATATGTATCAGTTTTATGTTTTAAATATGACTAAAAAACTATTCGCGTTGAATTCCTCATAATATATAAGGTGAACATTTTGACTAAATCTAGGAGAAAACAGTAGAATTGGCGGCCATTTTGGATTTATGTAAATTAGACACACTTCCACTACACGGATTTTTTCGGACTTTTAGTATGTCATTTTGGGGACCTTACTAAAATGCATTGCAGTGAAAAAAAATGTATTGCAATTTGTTTGACCTCAAAACACAATATTCCTAGCCTAATACAAATATGTGTAAATGAGACATCATATAAATCTGTAACATGTATAGTTGGTATACCCAATACACATGATATGTTTGTTTGAGATATTAAATGAGCGTCTCGTATACTACTGACTTTGGCCAAGCGTCAGTTACTTTAACTTTACCTTTACTGAAGATGCTAATATTGCTTTAAAAGATGCTTATGTCCTGTTTAAATGAAGTGAATGTATGACTAAAACCGTATATGGGACACATTATTAATGCTTTGGATGTTTTCCTTCTTTCAATTCTCTTAGAATAATTACGATTACGGTGTCTCTGTGTCGGCATAGCAAAGAGATCTTTGTTGATGACATAGCTACATTGTATATTACAGGATTAGGGTTATTTTCTACCATCTCAGACTAAATAAAAAGGTATCTATAATACCAACGCCATCAAGTATGAAAAACTGTTGTTATTTTAGTGGATCACCCTATAACATTTTCTATTTCAAGGAAAAGCCTATTAAAATTCGATGAACACTTGCGATGTTTATAGGAGTTCGTGTAATGATGTTTGTGTATTCAAATGTAAAGCATGTTGTTCACAACCTTTTGAATAGTGTCCCTTAATCTTTTCCACCGCTGAAGCATGATTATACAAATAAGGCTGTAATCAGTTTAATTGGCTTTTCTGTATTTGTTCATGAAAACAACAAAAGGATTAAACCTATGAGAGAAAACCAAATTGCCATTTTTCCAGAAATACGTAATAGAGTAATGTGTTAATACCCATTTCATCCTTGCAAGTGAATTTTTATCCGAAAGGAAGGGATTCCAACATATTTACAATAACACATGTTAATGTTCCTGGTCTCAACACACTTAATACTTTTAAATAACCGCATAATGTTCACATCGTTCTCACGAGAACAATATCTTATTGCAATCAAAGCATGGGAATACTGTTTTATAAACTGTTGATAGTCTATAGACTACTACATGTAACATTTATAGTTCAGCTATCACTGTAGATTAGGTCAATCTTGAAACCAACTTGAATGGGAGCTCCGATACCCTCCGTCACTGACATATAAAAACAAATAAATCTAAAACATAAGCGTTCACTTAATTTATAACTATATATGCATATTAACGCAGTTTATTATGTGTGCTTTTAAAAAGATTTGTTTTCGATTGGCTATACTGTATCCGGGACGCTTTTTAAATACAAACGGGTAATGAACCTCATTGAAACTGAGAAATCGCAATCAGACATTTTGAAATATATTTTTCACTCAATGACCCTTGCTGTGTCTGACGTCTGCTTTTCGACGGATGTGCTACTGCGACGCTTGAAACGTCGCCAAAGTTGCTACTGTGGCAATTGCTTATGATACAGCCGGTTAGCAAAACGCTTTTCAGTAGATCCTTGTGAGTGATTTGTTTTAATCTCCAAATTTAGCTTTGGCATTCGGAAAAAGTATTTTCTATTTGCCATATGTTTTGACCCTCGAAATTTCGTGTGAACTTGTCTGAATATAGATGGGAATCCGATGTTACCAACATGTGGTACATAATTACACGTTATATAAAAAACATTTAATAATTTGGCATGTAGTCGTGGGTTTTCAAAACCAAAAACACATTTTTCTGTGCAGTGTCCTTGTTTTGTGTCTTCTGTAATGATCGTCTGATCAGCTTCATCAATACAATCTTATCTCGGAGAAGCTTGACTGTGTAATAACCTCCTGGTCCATTACCATTTCTAAGTTGTCTTCTACTAGTCAGATTGTACGGTGAATAAATCCTTCGGACAACACCACTAAGTGACAACAAAACTATCACTTGCAGAAACATATTTACTACGACGACGAAAACAGCAGACGTAATAAAATTGACCTCGTATTAAATAGTAATTAGATTACATTCTTGCTTGTGTCGTAGTTAATTTCATCTTTTTCCCTTGGAAAAAATATTCCGCATTTTTACGTCACCCAGCCGCAGCAGAAATATATTTTTCATACTTTATACTTCCAATTGGTAGCATGATAAATCCTTTATTATGAGTTATTATCATGAGAATATTAAAGAAGTAGTTAAGAATTATTTGGGAACGACCTGAGAATGGATTTTCCGCGTTTTATTTTATTTTCTATTTCCATACAAAGGTGTTCCGCGTAAGAAAATAGTGCGTCATAAAAATAAGTGAGTGTACTATTTTAAGCGTAAATGTGCTAACTCGGAAGACGGTTTTTCGTATTTCTCTGCGCAAATTTGCTTTTTTTACGTTTGTCACAGACCGAGGATATCGATGGCAGATGTTATTTAGTAGACATTTTTAGAATTGAGAAATCTATTGAAGGTAGTCGTATAAAATATCAGACCCACAATTCACTGAGCCTGTATTAGACTGTATTGTCATGGCAAGGATCAAACTCACAATGCAGTCAGCCCAGCCAGTCTTTTAAAAATATTGGGCCAAGGATCACCGCTCAATGTCGGCATTTATAATCATACTTCCAATGTCGTCAGCCAGTGTCGGACCCTCAATTAAGTAATCAAGGATCACGACCTCAATGTCGTCAGCCAGTGTCAGACCCTCAATTAAGTAATCAATGATCACCCCTCAAAGTCGTCAGCCAGTGTCAGACCCTCAATTAAGCAATCAAGGATCACAACCTCAATGCTGACCCAGATGATCTTCTCTTGCATTACCGACCCTGATTAGTATTTTGGCATATTTTGTATGAGTATATAAAGACTCTGAATTTTTCTTTATCACCGAATTGCTTGTTTTTTTTCAAATTATATGATTAATCTGCAAATCTGTTACATATCCCATTCAAAAAATTGAAAAAAAAGTTGTTTCAAATTTTACTAAAACAGATTCAGATATTTCCATTTCCGAGTCTATATTTTGGCACAGACAGAGATCGGACGGGAGACGCTATGTGATGTCTCTTATAGGCGGAGTTATAAAAAACAATCGACAGACTGCGACTGCGATTTTGTGGTTTCAAATGACTTAAATGTAAGGGTGAGTGGGTTATGTTCTAGTATATAATAAACAAATGTGGACTGTGTTGGTTTAGGCAATGTTGCACAGACGAGGCCCGTAAATCATGAACAGACCTGCTATGAAGTACATAATCGTAAACTGAATTGCTTCACTTCCGTGTGATGCAGTGAACAATAAATGCAGTGATAAAATCGAATAGACATATCTTGCCGAAAAAAGACAAGATATTAATACATAACTTTGCGCCATAAATGTCAAGCATTCAAGACTTTACTTAATTCCTTATGCATCGTGATAATGGGTGGACATTTATTCAGATACTTGATTCCAATTTGAACACCGCAGAAATGCTGTTTAGAATTTACGTATTTTCCTTTTTATTGCATTATTCATCAGGCACCCTAGGTTATGTCTGATAGAAACGACATTTAATCTAAGTCGTCGTTTTATTTTGATATTAAACTCATATAAGTTCGCCTTGGGGTTGTAGTTGTTATCCTAGTTTTGCTAAAACGAAAACGTAGGCAGAGTGGAGCGGAAGCGAATTCCTGATCTTTTAGCATATAACCGCAAAGGTTCTGTATGGATGTAATGATAATATCATAGAATCTGTCAGGATTGTTTTTTCAACATAGCTACAAATGATTTAATATATCATAAAGACAATGTATAACCAAACACTAGCCAATCCTGCTAGCTATGTATGTACCTAGTCGTCATGAGAATCAACCTTGACACATTTTGAATATATCCTGCAGGCAGATACACTACAACTGCTCTCGAACAACCGCATAATCTGTATATCCAGTAATGACCAATTATCCCCTACTCTACACAATTGCAAATTTATTGAAGCAGTTAACATGACCACCGGCTCCACTTTTCAGAAATTATGACGTCAACGGTCGACTTGTAATTGAACTGAAAACGGGGCATTACATGACAAATTTGACAAGTACAAAAGAACCAAACTGAGGTCACGGCACAGCTGAAGTGTGCATTGAACCATAATTCGAACTCAAAATTGATGAAACTACGGTAAATAATAACATCTATTGTCGGCTAACGAATAGATGCCGTTATTGAAGGAAGGCTGTTGGAGTAGTCTCCCCTCAGATTAGCCCCCCTTCCCACATAGGAAACGTAAACTGCGCATGCGTTTTCACCTTGGAACTTCCTTTGTGAAAACACGCTTGCAAGAGGAGATTGGGAAAATTTCAGCATTTGGTTTGTTAAAATATTTGTGGTAAAGAAAGGTGGTGGTAAAAAATTTGTTACAGTTAATCAACTCTAGGTTAAACTTATTACAATTACACATTCGCTGATTGGATCGGAAGTTCGATTAGCCATGATTGTTTCGGATATAATTTGTTAATATTTTTCAGCCATGTCTGGCCTGCAGGCCATGCCGGATGTCGGCATGTTGTATGAAAGTTCGGTGTCGTGTTGTACGTCACTGTTGATATTGTATTTAGATTTACATTTCAAGTACTAGGAAATAATTTTATGCATATAAATATATATAATCATGGAATTATATAATGGATATAACATACAAATTATATATACTGGTAGGGTTTAGATTGAAGGATCGCATTCAAAATAACATATTTGTTTGGTTGACGGGAATCGCTCGTTAGCACGTTACTTATTATTTAAATTTACGGTTTCGAGTTCATCAAAGTGAAGGCATGGGGAGAGCGAAGAGTAAGCGGCCATCTACCAGCCCATACGCACGTCAAAAAGATTCCGGAAACCCCGGCCAGGACATTGTGGAGCATGCTCGGGAGGTTACAGCGGAGAGATCAGAACCAGCTCCAAGTCAAAGTACGGCACCAGCTCAGGTTTCCAGCTCGCCAATTGAAACTGTTACTCGCAACTCAGGTACGCCCACTGCTATCGCGAGTATTCACCATGTTCTGGGTGAAAACGTCTCGGTAAAAAACAAAAACAAAATTATCAATGGGGAGTTTATTGAATTGGGAGTTTTATTGGAAAACTCTTGGGCAGCTAGACAGGATTCTGCCCCGAAATCCCTGTACTTAGACGGACAGGGTCAGCTGGTTGCTAAGGAAAAGAGCTCTAAAAAAATTACCAATGTAGGGGAGTGGACAGATGCCTTTCTGATATATACAAGCATTTACTCAGCCGCCCATCCTGAACGTTTTCAGGAATTTTTAAAGTACATGCAGACGATAAGGCTAGGGGCAAGTCGCTGTAGTGGCTTCGGGTGGAGGTCTTATGATGAGCAGTTTAGATTAAGACGTAGTCAGGACCCCTGTAGCTCATGGGCTACAGTAGACAGCGAGCTGTGGCTCATTTACCTGGCTCCGGGCTCGTCAAATAGTAACACACCTAACACTGAAAGAAAACAGTCTGGTATTTTGAAATGTTTCGATTACAATTTCCAGGGTCTGTGTGCCCGAACCTCCTGTAATTATGCCCACATTTGTACCAAGTGTGGAGGGGGTCACCCTAAGATAAACTGTAGGCCACAAGGGGTCGCTGGTATGAATAATTCGTTTCGCCCACAAAACCCACGAGGTCATACCCAGACAGGATCCCGTCCTAGATTTAACAATCCAACCCAAACTCCCAGTGCAGGACAGCCACGACATATGGGCCCTAGGTCATTCTCCAATTAAAATGGGACCCCTCAAAGAACATTTAGAAATTTACCCATTAAGATCAGTGGCTAAAGAATTGTTGGAAGGTTTCTCTAGAGGATTTCAGCTTCATTATACAGGCCCTAGAACAGCTGTTTTCGCAAAAAACCTGGTCTCTGTAAATCAGCACCCACTGGAAGTTGAAAAGAAAATTAATTCTGAGATAGAGTTAGGAAGAGTTATGGGTCCTTTTATAAATCCCCCCATGGCAAATTTTCACATTTCTCCAATAGGGGTTGTTCCCAAATCAGATGGGGGATGGCGAATGATCACACATTTATCGTTCCCCCCTTCAGAGAGTATTAATGACTTTATTAACCCAGAATTATGTACAGTACACTACGCATCATTTGACTCTGTAGTTGAAATGATCAGCAAACTTGGGCAGGGGGCCTCTCTGGGCAAAGCTGATATTAAATCTGCTTTTCGTTTAATACCAATATATCCTGGAGACTTTGACCTGTTAGGCTTTCAATTTTTGGGCAATTATTATATAGATAAATGCTTACCTATGGGGTGTGCCATTTCTTGTAATATATTCGAAAAGTTTTCAACTTTCATTGAATGGCTGGTTGAGTACAAATCTGGGGTGAATACTCTCTCTCATTACCTTGACGACTTTATATTTGCTGGGAGGAGGGGTACTCAGGACTGTCAGATTCTTATGTCATCATTCAAAGATACTTGTAGTGAGTTGGGAGTTCCCATCGCAGAAGGCAAAACCGTGGGGCCTACCCATATCCTGATCTTTTTAGGATTAGAGATAGACACAATAGAGATGGTTATCAGAATCCCTTCCCAAAAAGTGACGGAGCTCACCGATTTGTTGTTAAGGTATTTGGGTCAGAAAAAAGTCACCTTAAAGGAACTAGAATCACTCGTGGGAGTGCTCAATTTTTTCTGTAGGGCATTGAGGTCAGGGAGGCCTTTTTTGAGGCGCTTATATGATGCGATGAGGGGAGTGAGTAAGTCGTATCACTTCATAAGAATCAGCAAGGATATGAGGGAGGATCTCTTAGTGTGGCTGCAATTCATACAGAATTTCAACGGGACTCTATTTTTCCCAGACTCTACCTGGTCAGAAAGTGATGTAATGCAACTTTTTACAGATAGTGCAGGGAATTCAGAGTTGGGTTGTGGGGCCTACTTTCATGGAGAGTGGGTATACTTCCCCTGGCCAAAACATTGGGCGGAATCGGATAGAATGCGAGATATCACATTTTTGGAATTTATTCCAATAGTTCTGGCAATCAGCATATGGGGACGTCGCTTAGAGAACAGAAAGATAATGTTTAACACGGACAATATTGCTCTGGTCAGTATCTTGAATGCTCAGTCTTCAAGAGATAAATCTGTGATGGAGTTAATGCGCCCATTTGTATTGGAACTCTTGAAATATAACATTTTATTCAAAGCGAGGCATGTTCCAGGTGTTGAAAATGTAATCGCAGACTCTATTTCTCGTATGCAGTGGAATCGTTTCCGGTCGGTGGCCCCCCATGCTCAAGCTCAACCAGCAAAAATTCCAGAGAAATTCCACTTGCTGATATCAAGAATGAAGTAGATAGACTGTTAAAGGCCTCTATTTCTACCAATACTCATCAGTCATACAGCATAGGGTTATCAGCATTTGATAAATTCAGGTTGGCAAATAAGCTGCCAAATGTGTGGCCCCCAACGGTAGAACACATAGTGAGTTTTGTCGCCTCATTATCACTCAGGGGGTTAGCTGACACAACTGCTCGGTCCTATATTTCTAGCATTGGGTTCCAATGTAAGGTACTGGGGAAATGTGACACAACACAGAATTTTCTGGTAGGGAAGGTTCTTGAAGGGATGAAAAGATTAAAACATAAAGTTGATGCCAGATTACCCATTACAGGACCCATCCTAGCTCAGATTGTTAAGGTTCTTCCATTAGTGTGCTTAAACAAGTTCGAGGCTATTCTTTTTCAGACAGCCTATACCATGGCCTTTTTTGGATTTTTTAGGGTGGGTGAGTTATGCCTGTCAAGGGGAGGTAATCCAGACAATATTGTAGGAAAGGGGGATGTAACACTTGTACGTGGCCAATATGTACAAGTACACTTGAGATATTCAAAAACTGACCAATTAGGAAAGGGAACTTTAATTCAACTGGGGGTGTCAAAAGAGGGAATTTGCCCTGTGAAATCTTTGGAAGCCTTTTTGAAGGTTAGACCAGGTGTAGGGGGCCAATTACTTTGTCACTTTGGTGGGGAACCTGTAACCAGATACCAATTCTCATCTGTTCTCCAAAAAGCTCTGAGGTGTTTAGGTATGGATACCGCTTCTTTTAAAACTCATTCTTTCCGGATTGGGGCTGCTACGGCAGCATTTAAGGCCGGTCATTCAGCCGAAGCTATAAAGGAGGCAGGTCGTTGGAAATCTAGCGTTTATAGTCATTACATCCGCACTCCAGTAATCACATTTCCAGATATCGGTAACTAAGCATGTGAAAAAATACTATGTTTTCTAACACAGTATTGAAGATATTTCAGGATTAGGAGTTTGGTTTCTGGGGTCCTCAATAGTCAAACGAGCAGCAATGGCAGCACGGTCGAGGCCAGGGGGGCTCAACTTGGGCTTGGAAAGAATAGGAGTCAACATTCTCTGGCAAGGATATGGTGGCCTTGGTATTCAGGAGGTAGAGAAAAAGGTCATTCTCATAAAATCTTTAGCTGGAGAACCTCAACTGTTGTTGATCCATTGTGGAGGGAATGACTTGGGAAAGGTGCCAATAGCTAAGCTGCGTCTGATCTTCAGAAGGGTTATCAGGTTTTTGTATTCTCAGTTTCCAGGGGTAAAAGTAATATTTTCCCAAATCCTGCCTCGACTGTTGTACAGATATTCCAACAACTTAACTGCAATGGAAGCATGTAGGCGCAGACTAAATAGTGCAGTGGCCAAGGATGTTCTTAATTTGGGGGGGTACTACTTGAAATATCCAGATATAAAAGCATCCGATCCCTTTTTCAGTCCAGATAAGGTACACCTGTCAGAGTTAGGGAACAGCATATTTTTAAACAATTTGCAGGGTGGTATAGAGCATTTTGCTAGGGGGGTGGGGGGTCCAGTGTTTCCTGAATAATGTATAAAACATAGGATAGGGTTAGGGTCACGGCTAAGTTGTTATTGTGCGGCTCCCTCCCCACTAGGGTGTGGCGGTGGTCAAGATATGGTTATTAGAGTGAACGCATATCTTGACCATTTGGCGTTAGCGCATCGCACAATTACAACCTGTTTAGGTTATTTGTCCGCTGTGCCCAGGGACAAATATTTTAGGATA
>JAUMHH010156245.1:0-18361 GCA_032359455.1 Chlamys rubida | reverse complement strand
TCTTCTCCCTATCACAAGTCATACTAACGTATCTTCTCCCTATCACAAGTCATACTAACGTATCTTCTCCCTATCACCAGTCATACCAAAGTATCAGCTCACTATAATCAGTCATGAAAAAGTATAACATTTGTTAAATTATGTATATTATATAAAATACCTAGGATTCAATGAAGCAATACGCGTTAGGCAACACTCTCTTTAATGTCGCCATTCACTCCGTTACTTTTAAGTTTGTCCGACTTTTCTGACGATTCTAATAAAACTTCCCCACAATCTGTCACTGGATGCTCAAATACGTCATCTGTCATGCTCCTCTCACTTCCGGTCCTTGATCGAGTGCTAGCCAATCTATGGAACAGACTTCCGGCGTTAGTGTGTCGTTTCCCGAACCGCAATAGTCTGTTAAGGAATTCTTTACGAAAAAGAATGTACACCCATGGGTCCATGATTTGATTTATCGACGCAAGCCGGACGGCCATCAGATCGGATAAGTGGTCGACAGGATAGGCGCCACTTTGGTTGATAATTACCCTCACCTACAAAATCCAGATAACACGAAGCATGTAATGTACAATAGAGATACATAGTCATCCATTTTGTTCAAGTACTTAAATATTGATTTAATTGATTTGTTCTAAATGGACTACACAGGAAGACAACGACTGTGAACATTAAAGAAAATAATTCAAAGTAACCTCGTCATTAGCAAAGATTATAAAGTATCAATGACAAATAAATGAATAAATAATTTTGGAGAAAAGACGAAAGAAATGATGAAATGAATGTAGTGTAAACTTTGTCGATATATGAAGCATTAACATATCGTACACATTACCATGCAGTGACATCTCCACGTGAATCTCCATGCTGTGTTCTAGAACTATGTCCTTTGTTCCACTTTACACAAAAACAAAAACGAAACTTGATACCGTTGTAGACAAGGAGGGATGAAGGGGGCATTTTGTTACTGTATTTCCGGGTAGGCTATCTAAGTTCATGGTTTGGCTCTTTAGCAGTAAATTCAGCGATTAATTTCTCCTTGATCTGTTTACACAAACAGGTCACTAGGAGCGTGGACAGCGTTTGAAGTTAATGCATTAGCGTTCAATACCGAGGTATAGGTTATTTAATTGTACACTGAAATGCAGTGAAATATTGACAGAGATACACTCCGACTACAAATATCATTTAAATTAAAACTTGTCTCTGGAGTATTGGTGATACCAATAGGGTTGTTTGAGAGCTCCTATCAGGTATCAGATATTTATGTAACCATAACCAAAACAATCAAATATATTGACAGACTACTAACTTATCCATTCAGCCATAAGACGAAATGATCAGCTTCTAAATTAATAGGATCCTGAGACATAAAATGGTTTTAACCAAATTTTACAAATAACAACTACCGGAAGAGGGTTTTAAAACAGATGTTACAAAGCACTTCCTACTTTTTGTGGCAAATACATAAAATAGTTATTTTTAAACGGTAACTTTATGGTTAGTATTACCACTTAATTATCGCGCACAAGGATTAAAACAACTGCAATAAAAGCAAAAAGAACGAGGTCTATGCACTCAAATCATAATAAGGTGCTGTTTCAATATTCCAAAATGAACATATTGCAGCAAGGGAAATGCAATGTCATCTGTAAAATGAAAGCAGGGCGGATATGCACTATTGACATGCTTTTACAAAGGCAGGATTTACACGGGTTAGGTATATACAACGCGTTGGCAGGTCAGAAATCCCATTAGTCACGCACTGACAGGCAAACTTGTTACCTGAGTAGTACCCCTTAATATGACTATTCAAAACGTGAATTAACGTGCTTTTGTAGATGAATTTCCTTGTCTCGAACACAGATGATTCTCCACAAATGTGTTTTGCTCGGTCATCCTACGTAGAAAAAAAAACTGTCGAAAAATTCACAAATGATTATTTCGGGTCACTGCAATGGTTATGGATTGAGTGATTAGCCATAACATCCATCACTGCCGTAATAGAAACCAGATTACCAAACATTTGACATTTTCCAATTTTTCTCATCAAACAGCAACTTTTGGCACCCAGTGCTGTACGTTTTCCGTCAGCAATCGGTATGTATCATAGAGATCATATTCGGAGTAAAGTCGTTGATAAAGAACCACCCGCGATATTCCAACACAAAAGATTGTGGGAAGAAGGGATGTTGCTACAAAAAAGGGAAAGTTCAAAATTTTGGAATATCGAAATCGTCACGCTTATCGAACACATTAGTAGCTAGTTGTTCATGTAAGTCTCCTCCGCATTTAAACCATTTTGGTATCTGTGGAGTATAACATATAGATAGATAGAAGTCAAATTGTAATTGACCATCGAATAACGCGGCTGATACAGAAGTGTCTGCGTTGTCCTTGATTGTAAGCTCGGGAGGATATACACCATCGACGTATACACGTGGTCAATACATTTCTTGTAATAGAAAGGCATAACATAGTCGATACACCTCAACGTGGAATTTTTCTTCAAATCTGGTTAATTTCTGCAATAAAGTCAGCCTTATATGTAAACAAAATATGTTTCCTCTCAAAGGAATGTCTACAGTCTGCCTGAAACTCGTGCTACAAAATTCAATGAAGATTACCTAAATCAGGAACTAAGTCATTCAGATTTTGAAATATTTCATCTTGGCCTTTCTCGCCTTTTTTTTTTTATAAAATATGCGCTTCAAAATAGTTTTGAGTAACGTATTCATATCGCCGTTTTCCTATCTTGAAGAAGAAAGCTCTTGTAAGAAGAGAACGAAGACGTCGCTTGAGTTTAGTTGAGGTATGGTTGTGTAAAGAAATAAAATGCTCTGAGGAGAGAACAATAAAGATTGAACAAAAGACTTTTTGAGATGTTCGAAATCCACACTCCATTTTATCCACTTCTGGAGTATACAATACGACTGCATGCCTGGTTTAATGGTATGGAGGGCGATATTCAGAAGTTTGGTCAATGGTTCGGTTGAGTTACTAAATAAGCCAGCGTTCAAACGTTGTTTATAAAGGCTCTTGTGCAGTTATTAGAATTTGGAGATACTCCATTAAGGATATGTAACAAAATGACGTGTAAAGTAGGTTTCAATCGCTGTTCTATTACACATATGTGACATATGCAGTTTTCGGTTGCAGGAAGGGTATAAACAAAACCAAAACCAGACTCGTTACTACTACAGTGAAATGACAACCATTCCTGGATGTTACAAGGGATAAAGCAATCATTTTTACTATATGATGACCAGGGGTGTGGGCATGTCAATATACAATACAAAAATATGTTGGCAAGTGGATCTGACATTCATCAACACTAATACTAGGGTTAAGGGTCAAGACAATCATAATACACATGTGCAAGGGTCAGGGGTCAAGCATACTGCAGTTACAGGTCCGAAATAAGAAAGCAGCTTTTCGGCGGTTTGTGTAACGGGAAAACACATTACAACAAAAAAAGTTAAATAATTTTTTTTTCATTTTGAAGATTTACAAACTCTGTCACACGCAACATTCACGAGATGAAAGGTTGTTTAAAGTCAAACAATGAATATATGTATACTAGTATTGCAATATTTTACAGCTATATAGTAGAAAGGCCGTACTCTACATTATGTTTCAGTTCTGGATATTTTAAACAATATACACAAATCTCTCTATGTCATACATCGTATAATGTCTCTTTCTATCTTTGAAAGAAATAATTAACATACGTTCAAGAAAAATGTTGAATAAAAGAAAGGTAATTCATGAAAGCCGCTTTAGCAAGAGTTAACTCTTTTGTCTCGGTCAAAAAGTCGTTATACGGACCTGATATAGTAATATCAGTCATAGGTTGATATCACTCTATTAGGTCCACATAACAACGTATTGCCTACGACTAAAGTCCTTAATTAATAGATAAATCAATGACATACAAACATACGTTAATAACATCTATTCTGTTCAAAAGAATGCTGTTTTCTTTAGTTTCGAGTTTATTTCAGTATTGATAAATAAATGTAACCTACATTATACAATTATTAGAGCTCGGCTTCTGTTCTGCGCCTATAATCATTGTTTACGCGTTTCCCTGTTTTCATTTCACCAACAGGCTGCGCACAGCTGATGTCATAACTATTGGATATAACAATCAATTTTCTGACCTTGACAACTTAACCTCGTGTTCACGGAAATTAGTCTAAGAAAAGTAACGTATCTCTCACTTGCTTACATTTGAAACACGAGTAGTCTTTTGGAAGAGCGTTGCATTTGTATATAATACTACGATGGTCGAGTAATACATTGTTGTAAACATAATATATACTGTTAAATACTAAGTAATATACAACGCCCTGCCTAAATTATATAACAAACATTGCCCTGCCTATAATATCCATTTCCCTGCCTATGTAATATAATATACATCGCCCTGCCTGCCTATGCCATATCATATACATCGCCTTGCCTATATTACATAACATTAATTTCCCTACCTATGTAATATAATATACATCGTCCTGCCTGAATATTCTATATGATATACATCGCCCTGCAGTTGTTTTATTTTTATATCGCCATCTTATTGATATATAACATAAACCGCTCTGTTTATATCATTTTTAACACAACGCCCAGCCAATGTTATATACTAGCATTATACAAAGCTATATATATATTACATATCATTTTGCATATTGCATACATAATATATATATCCTATATATATTATTAATCATTGCCCCGCCTTTAATATACAAATAATACTACGTTGCTGACTGATTGACTTTAAAGCAGTAAATGTGGATACCTATCAACCAATCATAGAAAATATGACAACCAATCACCACGCTTCTGCTGACACGTGACACCAATGACGTAACACGTTAATAAAGAAGGAACGTTTCATTAGTTACTCATGTTTCTAAATCATATTTTTATTTGAAGAAAACTTCAATTGTTTAATGGGACATATACATACATATCTATATAGGGTTGAGGGATCATACACGTATGCATATCACACACATACACACACGTGTGTTTATATATACATTTGTAGTAATACTACAACAATACGTGGATACATCATTTACATTCTCGTCTAAGTGCACCATTCCGTTAAAACACATTCCTGTTTATACCTAAGACCTTTGTGTTTCCGAAACCTTTCCATCAACCTAAGCACCCTTAACATGTTTTCCTTCCGCAACAGAATATAGACCCAGGGATCTAGAAGTTGGTTAATGGAGGCCATTCTCAGAGCTAACAGATCGGCGGGACGATCTAATGAGGAGGAAGAAGTGTGGGTACCTTGAAGTATATAAATACGAATCTGAAATAAAGAACGCAGTTTTATCAGGTAAAAACACATAATAAACCTCTTCATTAAAATAAAAACATGATTAAGAGGATGTATTGCTTTAAAAATGTACCGATTATATTTTTCTGTTTTTATGATTCATCGTAGTAAATGATTTCAACACAACTACGTATGTAAATTTTTCATGTAACCCAGATTATTTTGCCATTTGATTAATGAATTTCCTCACGATAACCCACTCATTTATCGATTGTTCTGTCCCGGTAATGCCTGTATATATGTTTTTTTTATCGTGCTCTGTGAGTCAACGTTTCTCAGCAGATGATAATTGACTGATTATAACAATAAATATATGATTGTATTTTTTGTTGTATGGATGGAATACCCCTGTATCTTTAATACTTTACATGTACGAATTACAGAGCGAAAGGAAAACAAATATCATTCATGTTTACACTCAAACTAGTTACCCTTTGCCGTTCAGAAAAGCTCGATCAGAATTGTGTTTAGATGTGATTGAACAGTCCCGTACCGAATTCGTATAGGTAAACATCAACTTGTTTGTCGCAGTAACTATACTGCTGATTAATATCTTAATAATGAGAAATTATGATGATGAATACAATATCTGGTGAGTTAAATTTCCCAGTATATGAAATACGTATGGAAGCTCGTATTCCATATTCGTTTAGAATACTAAAGTATATCACATTTAATTACGAAAGAAGACATTTCATTTCTAATATCATCTTACCAGTGCCTCGAAGAACAAATGCAACAAAAGCTTTTATTTATTAATCTTTTGTCTTTTTTAAGGGGGTTGGGGGTGGGGATTGGTTGCTTGGTCTATTATGTTGGGAATCATAAACTATTTAATACAGCAGACAATGCTTTCGACTTCCAGTAAAGGCACCGGTCAAAACTTGTTTTTCTTCGTAATTTGCATTTCTTTTTGTCAAATTAATAGTGAAAATGTCTAATATACACTATGTATGTATGTCAACCCGAAGATTATTCATATTTTATTATTATTATCGTGTATTAAAATTGCACAGCGACCTGTTCCTTTTCCAAGAACGTGTATTATAAGACATTTTCGTATTTGCTTCTGAACGCAAAAGTTAAGAAGTTCTGTATTTCATTTGGCCTCAACATACCATTAAGTATAAACAACCCATTATATACATATCATTATTAGGTATATACATGCCATTATGTATTTTTTATTGTATTATTGTTTCATGGTGACTGTTTACCTCTGTTTTATGTTGTGATATGTACATTTTCATGTTCCTGTCTTGATAAAGGGTCAGATCGTCCTGAAAATTTGACAAATTTCTTTGTCTGCACTGTCGTTATTACTGCTTTGCCCATACCGGTATATAAGTTACTTGTGTTAGTTTTTTTTTATTGTATTATTGTTTCATGGTGACTGTTTACCTCTGTTTTATGTTGTGATATATAAATGTTCATGTTCCTGTCTTGATAAAGGGTCAGATCGCCCTGAAAATTTGACAAATTTCTTTGTCTGCACTGTCATTATTACTTCTTTGCCCATATGCCATTATTTAGTATATACATACCATCAAAGGAGTCCAGCACGTGGCGAATACCACCATCAATACCACCAGAAATATCATAATGAACACATCATTCCGCCGTGACCTTCCACTCCGTGACCCCAAACTGCTTGCCTTCCGCCGCAACCCGTTTTGCCTGTTTGCCTTGGCTAACATCAGAATAACTAAAGAGTTCAGAATGGCTGTCAATAATATCATTATAATTCCTATCGTGGCGTAAAAATAGGCGAAAAATTTGTCTTTGATATCGGTCCCGAAAAAATTGAAGAAGCACCATGTTCCCGGGAACTGTAGCACGTTTTGGCCGAGGCCAATTAGAGGAAGAAAGGCGATGGAAATGGATACTATCCATAAACTGACCACGGCTAGGTTGACCAGTGACGCTTTCTTCATAGTGACGTTGTACGAATACGGGAACCACACGGCCACAAAACGGTCAAGCGACATGGCTGCCACAATAAACACGGTGGCCAGACCAGCAAAGATAAGCATGAAGGAGAGGTAATCGCAAAGGGGTTGGCCACCAACCCATCTCAGGTTGTTAGCGTACACAATGAAGGCTACAGGTGATGTGGCCACAATGCCAAACAGGTCTGTCACAGCCAGAGCACCGACCAGACGGTAAAAAACCCGCCATTTATGACTTTTAGCGGATCTGACCAGCACAAAGATGGCTAACAAATTCCCTATTACCCCAAACGTAAACTGTATGGCAGTCGATGCTGGCGAAACCTTTCGGCCAATGGTGGATAGTGTCACATTAGTGGCGTTAGTTGTGGTCAGGTTGGGTGAGTTCAGGGTCAAGTTCAATATATCCTGCGGCAGGTCTGTGGCAACTACAGAATTGTCCGTTGTAATCCAATCGTATGTCGTCGAAGTCGCCATATCATGAAGTAAAAATTCTTGAAAACAAGTGAGTGGCTGGCAACTCAAGACTTACAGTATATCATATCGTTGCTATCGTTGCTACAATGCTCCATGGTGCTCCATTTGGTTGTCATGAATGGTTAATGGACAGCTACTACGATGTTTATATAGCACAATGTCACGCGGGATGTCGATATTGAAGTGCGCCAGTGATTCTTAAATCCTGCGCCTGTCATTTCCACGCTGTACGAACCGTACGGGGATATTTAAAGCAGTGTTGTTCTAATACATTAATCACCAATACACCAATACACATCAGCGGACACTCATCTCTAAATCCGCAGCACACGGATGTCTAGCATGACGGATAATTAGACAGGAAATACGACACTGGCGGGTTCGGATGTCCATCTACAGGCGTCGATTGTTTCACCTCTGCAAAGACACAAAAGACAGTGGATATATTTGTTGTAGTACTCAACAGCGATTAACGTCTCATATTGACATATATAACATCAATGTATACGCTGTTGACTGGCGGCGTGACTGAAAATTATTATTGGGTGTCATACTTCAAAAACAAATTATCAGAAATCTAAAATGTGCTGAAAATCTGTCTACGCAATGTGATTTTTCATTAGCTATTTAAACCATTGTTAGATATAATATGACAATAATTCCCTAGATACATTATCATTATCTGTGTAGATTCTGGTACTCGATGGCGCCATCTGGTGGTATGAACGGTGTTAAACGTGCGGACATATTACAAGGTATGTGAATAATGCTGCCACTAATTGTCCAGGGGAAGTGCCGGTGATCTTTTTTCATAAAAACCCAGGCAGCTATTAGGTTATGTCAGCATTCGCCCAACATCGTCCGTTCTCTCCATAAATCATGCAATGTAGATTTTCAACTCTCTAAAAGAAACACATCCACAACACAGCGTCGTCGACAGACTGTCCTCGTTATTTCTAGCAATTATTTCAAACATACACTGAATTGTATACTATTTTGTTTGTATTAATCAACACTTAAACATTAGTTGTTTATTATGAGTTGTTTCGCTTTTTAAAGTCGAATAATAGTAATAATTATTTTATAAATATGATAAATATTGAATTTCAGTTTTTTTCGAGTTATAGTATTTGTTTGTGGTGCTGTTATTGAAAGTCAACATTTAAAACTTTTGTTTTGTACCATTTGTTTTTGAGTTATGAACCAATTTATTCAAGGTATATCTTTTTGAAGAATTAACCCTATAATTGTTTCGGTAGTGAAGTAACTTTTTTTAGATGTATTAAGTGTGTGAGTGATAACTACCCAGACGGATCTGTACTATACCATTAGTAATGGGCTACCCCTCGCTGTCAGGCTTAACAAGGGATTAGGAATCACAGTAGGTGATATACTCGCTTAAACTTCTCATAGATTAACCGATTTCTGACATCGCTGGTACAATAAATATAGTGCAAGGATGAGGTAAACGACCTCAGTTATTGTTTCAGTTTTATGTGTATCAGGCGTGAAAGATTGCCTTAGAGATTGAAGTAGACCTTTCATGTCAACGGTGCTTGCAGAAAGGCACGCAACATGTCATTGTGTATACTTAGTGTTAAGTTGAAAACGTTTAAGACACACCGTATTTAATTGGGTATGTTTTGTGTTTATTTGATATTGTGTAAAAAAAAAACCAGTATTTTTATTGTGTATACTTTGTTTATATTTGATGTTTACGACCCATGGTATTTATGTTAGTTATACTAAGTAATGTAATAATTTTGGGGCACGCAATATTTGTATATGTAAACGTATTGCTTAATTAATAACGTTTTCAGACACAAAGTGTTTCATACAGTAAACGTGGTGTTTATGTAAACTTGTTTAAGACACAAAGTGTTTCATACAGTTAACGTGGTGTTTATGTAATATTGTTTAAGACACACAGTGTTTTAATTGGGTAAGCTTAGTGTTTATTTGATTATGGTTAAGGCACACTGTTTTGTATTGGGTATACCTATGGAAATGTGATAAAGCTACAATTTATCTGGTATTAAACCAATCAGTGCAATAATGTTTAGAACAGGCCATATTTTGTATGGGCACACTTATTGATAATGTAATAAAATTAAAGACACTATATTGGTATTCGATATACTAAGCATTAATTTCATAATGTTTAGGACAACAATATTGGTATTCGATATACTAAGCATTAATGTTTAGGACGAACAACATTCTTAATGTGTACATTAATTATAAATGCAATAATGTTTAGACTCACAGCATGTATATTAGGCATGCTTAATGTTCATTTAACAATGTTAAAGGCACAATATTGTATTGGGTACTCTTAGTATCAAACTGTTTAAGACACATTACGTTTTAAGAGGGTATCAATTTACCTAGTGAATATATAAAGGTATTGGATAATGGTTGCGGCGAACAGAACCTGGGTTTTAGAGTTGAATATATGTAATAAAGCACAGGTGACCGTTTTATTGGAATTGCGAAGTTTTGATGTAATAATGTTTAAGACGCATAGGTTGTTCATATTATGTAAATTGGTGTGTATGTAATGATATTGTTTCCACACAGTAGATTGTATTAGATCTCCTCAGAGTGAATCTAATAATGTTAACCCTTTCACCCCTATGTAACTTTAGTAGACTCTACCATGCATTGATCTGGACGAGTCCATTATGGTCTACAGTGGTGAAAGGGTTAAGGACTAAAGGCTGCGTAAAACTGTCCGAGTTTTTCATGAAATTTGAAAACACAACAGGAGGTAAAGAAACGAAACAAAAAAGAGAAAAAAACTCAGAGTCATCCAAAACATGCAAGAATTACGTTGCTTAAACGTATCTGCATGAAATACGACTTGGTAATAGGTCAATCTAATGATAAATAGCACTCATCAGAAGCTGACATATATGTTAACAACTTGAAGCATGAGGTTTTTAATACGTTCGATAGCAATTATTCTCGACGATTATGCTAACTTGATATATACCTATAAATAATTCACATGATGTGTCCTTGTATTCATTTATATCCATGATGTAGATAGTTATTCTACCTACACCTGCCATACATAGGTACACAAATAAGGTGTACACTGTTCGTATCTCGACAACAGGTGTTAATGACAACCTCACCATCTATTGTATACTTAAACAATTGAACGGCAATAACATTTTCACAACATAAGTATTGTCAGGTTTATACATATTCATCAAGGTCAAATACCAGTTTTTTTTTTTCATTTAGCAGATCTATAGTTTATATCTATCAAACATATTTAATATATTGATATATATATATATATAGTAGATAATAAATAAATAAGGCCTTGCGAAGGAAAATATAGAATAAAAACATAAATCTTTCCGCGGACGATTTGAAAGATTTATGTTTTTATTCTATATATATATATATATATATTTCAACCTGATCTGCGTTTTTTACTAGAATTAGGTTATTCTTCTTAAAATACTCTTTAAGTCGTATCTGATATGTTTGCTTAATGCATGTTTCTTTCCGAGTATGTTTTACGCCAACTTCAATTTTGATATAGAATGTTTAAAATTAATATAAATGAGTTGAATTTAGTCATTGACATCATCAGTTTCTGTTACAGTTAAATACATAAATGCATTGGGACCCTTTTAGATGACAACCACATGTTACAGCAATACCATGAATAATTGCTTTGAGATATGCAAACATTCATTTCGTCTATGGTTTCAGTGGTACCTAGAGCTAACATTGTGATTTTACAATGAAAATATTGATGTCAAGAATGGGTTGACAATAATGTAAATTGCTTCACAAGTACGTTTTACAATGATTGTTGATAAGTTTCTATAGTGTCAATACTGTGTGTATGTACATGCAGGTTTTTTTTATTCATGTTTTTATTGATTATTGACTTTCATATCATTACAAACATTTGAAAAACACACCTCATCATCTAACAGGAACCGACCTCTAACGACAATATCACTGATGGGGGCAGTAAACCATGATTATATCGAAGAAAGACCTGATGAACTACAAAACCGCGAATGGTACTCGTAATGTCATACATTATAACGATATCTGCTTTTCACCGCGCACGATAAGCACGCACATGTACTTGAATTCCTTATCTGGAGCCTTTAGGGCAAAACATTGCGTCGATTCTAAATCACGTGAGACATAAATAACTAATTAACATTAAAAATACATGTGCTGAGGAACTTGGATGGTTGGATTATGACCCTCATTGGACACTAACGCAAATCATTAAAACAACCCTATTTTCTCTTATCCAATCATTCGTGCCCTGAATCTGGAAGAATATGATCTGAATGGAGGATTCATGTAATTGTTCACGACACTTTCTGTAAGGAAACACTTTAGAATTTATTAGATTAAAACTTAAATTAGAGTTTAGAATAAAAGTAATCGTATCGAAGAATTTCCTTGATACAGGTTTCCGAATAAATTATTTTGTGGTTACCTTACAAATCAAAACGTAAAAGTGGAGCGGGAAGAGAACAGTTAAAAGGTCAATAGGGGCTGATACCGCACATTTTGACAGAATATAGAACAGTAATCAACACACATAGACGAAATAAACAACAGTAGCAACACGCAAGGACGTAATACATCGCATCGTAAAACAGCGAGTACAAAACATATCGTATCGTCATCATGTAAGGGAGAAACATATCGCATATACAACACGCAAGGACATAGACAACGCATCATCAACACGCAAGGACAAAGCTATCGCATCATCAACACGCAAGGACAAAGCTTTCGCATCGTCAACACGCAAGGACAAAGCTATCGCATCGTCAACACGCAAGACAATGATATCGCATCGTCAACACGCAAGACAAAGATATCGGATCATCAACACGCAAGACAATGATATCGCATCATCAACACGCAAGGACAAAGCTTTCGCATCATCAAGACGCAAGACAAAGATATCGCATCATCAACACGCAAGGACAAAGCTATCACATCATCAACACACAGGGACAAAGCTATCGCATCATCAACACGCAAGGACAAAGCTATCGCATCATCAACACGCAAGGACAAAGATATCGCATCATCAACACGCAAGGACAAAGATATCGCATCATCAACACGCAAGGACAAAGCTATCGCATCATCAACACGCAAGGACAAAGAGATCGCATCGTCAACACACAGGGACAAAGCTATCGCATCATCAATACGCAAGGACAAAGATATCGGATCATCAACACGCAAGAACAAAGCTATCGGATCATCAACACGCAAGGACAAAGCTATCGCATCATCAACACGCAAGGACAAAGATATCGGATCATCAAGACGCAAGGACAAAGCTATCGCATCATCAACACGCAAGGACAAAGATATCGCATCATCAAGACGCAAGGACAAAGCTATCGCATCATCAACACGCAAGGACAAAGCTATAGCATCATCAAGCAAGACAAAGATATCTAATCGTCAACACGCAAGGACATGAAGTCTTCAGTAGAAATTGAAAGTATGAACTTCTAGAAGAAAAGAAACAGAAGAAAAAGCCGCCGTGTTTCCTGAATCACATGTGGCATCCAACAAATGTCTATCATCATCAAGTCTTTAGTCCAATTCCGCAAAGTAAGTCACTAATGATCCAACACCATATGCACATTTTCAAATTAATGGATGTCTTTAGCCAAGCAAGTCCTAGTTCATTTGAAGATAGATAGGATCGTTTGTATCATTGGATGATAGTGGACACGCGTAATTTCTGGTTCCGATTGATACTGTTAGCTGATTGCAATATATTTAGTAGAGTTGACATGTAGTACAACATCGGTATTCATAATACAGTCACGATTCATATAATACGGTTCACGGGTTTTATTTTCATAAACTGGGTAGGCTAACAGTTGCATGCTCTACTATCTGGTGTAGTCTGGTACAAGTCAACATACTGTGTATGTTGATGTCAAGGTGTGATGTCGCCCTCGACAAAACAACTGACATTTAGCATTGATTTGTATGCACATTATACCAGTATATATAAGTACCATGGGTGACATCGGGTGTAATTACATGTTTAAAGACGGGGTGGACCCAACATGGTTGTGACTGCATTAGGTGTATAATATTCTCAGTGTATTGCATCATCCTGACCCCAGACAAACGTTTCCTTCTATTTGCGTTTAAAGATAGGAAACAACTAGGGAACTACTAGACATATTTACAGAGGGATGAAACATACACTTAGCACACACAGGTGTCCCACGCAAGGGTTTTTCCTGAGAGTGGGCGTCACAGGCAGCCGGGTATTACGTCACGATTTTCATATTGCTACAAGGTCGTGGGACGTGGTACACCGTTACATTATCCGGTACCTACAACGACATGTGTTTTGGCACATGTCGTCACACGACAAACTTCTTTGGTATACCGCTATTTTATTTTAAATGCGTTTTGTTTTAGTGCACCGTCACAATGGCTCGAAGACAAAAGAACATAAAACCATTTATTATAGAACGAACGTTAGCTTGAAATCAAATTTCAGTGCTGTTTAGGAGACATTCCTCAAACCCCGTTACGTTATGACACCCCTGAGTAAAACAAACCTGTGACAACCAAAGGGAGATTGACAGATCAACATATATACCATGCATGTAGTATAGCACATTCGTGATGTTCCGGATACTGGCTTTCAAACCCTGCCCATGAATATTAATTCCCGCTAAGTGTTCGGCAGAGAGTACACTTTACATTCACTGTATCTATGAGGAAACAAAACCGTCCTACAAAAAACCGTTCGACTGTAAATTACTGTAACGTACATAGGGAACTTTATGGTATACAGAAATATCATGTTTTATACGAACGGTATGAATCTGTTGTTTCGACTTCCCAATTTTAAAGCACTATGCATTATTGATGCATTTGTTCTCGTATCGATCGGGCTACACGTGTACACTGATTGCTTACAGTGGTGCAGTACATTTTCCCGAACTATCAATGAAACCGGAAGTCACACAAACAAGGACATTACTTTAATCCATTAGGTAACAGGTACATCAACTAGGGAGTGTAGAACGGTTCGGACATCGACCCTCTGTCAGGCGAGGAGCGCGTTTAGTTGTAAACTGCGCGAAGACTGAATGCGGACAAGCAATTAAATAATGAGTTCAATAATTTATTCCGCGCAGCTCATAGATATCCATTACACGATATCCGGAATGATGGTACCGACTGTGATTGGTATTTGAGTCAGTTAGCTAATAACTCGGTCAGCGTACTCCGATGGCACAGAAGACAGTTTAGCAACTTCAAGAATCGTCAGAAATGGCAACTGTGACCTTTCCAAAAGAAGTCACCGAATAGCAAACGCCATTGTTAAGACTACAATATGTTAATATTTATATAACAATGACCCGATCTCACCAAGATGAAGATAATTGTCTAGTCAGACATGTAATCCGGTTAAATAGGTTAATATCAAAATATTAATAGGATCCAATCGATGAGAGAATGTAATGTATTGAAAGAGTTGAGAAAATCGGTGGTGCTGATATAATTATGTTGACGGACATTTTGGGTCGGGAGAGGAAAGAAATATCATATTCTGAAATATGAATTTGGAAGGAATTTTGATATGCTTCCCATATTACGATTTCAGGAGGATGAGTTTTAGAACGAATTCCCACTAAGAGTACTTCAATGTTCAGAATGTTAAGACTATTTCAACTGAAATTTAAGTAGACAAAAAATTAAACCTGGATATCGTCAATATATTACGGATTCACTCGAGTTAAAACTATCGAACATTCAAGTGTTATGAGAAGCTTATTAAAACTTAGAGAGCGGAAGTCAGCTTTACGTTCGGGAAATGAACCAGATCATTAATATCCGGATAGTCTGTCGTCGTCCCCGCCAGTAATGCTGGCTCAGAAGTAGGTCAATGTGCGGCACGGCGTTTTAGATCATTTAACAACAGCCGATACCTAGAATTAACCTTGTATTAAAAACGAAAACGATCGATTTGATAAAACTGGGACAGTTGAATGTCATGTTTTATTGGCTTATTTATGATGCGTAGTATTTTATGTGTGAAATGGCTGGATGTTTAGGATCAAAAGTGTTATAAAGGGACGGTTTTCTCTCACGCTTATTTTTTATTTGAAACGAAAATAAAGTTACGTTGTTATACACTTTTTTATATTATTTTTAAGGTGGAAAGATTAAACATGAAGCTATAATGTATAGGTTATAATGTGTATATACATATGTGTGATAAATTGTATATTATAGCCGTTTCTATCAATACGGTAATGAATGGTTCATACTTTACTGTACGCCAGTTTGACTGTTTTTCACATGTATGATTTGAGACAGAAATATGTACTTTATTTATATCGGTAACATTTCCTTTCCACATGAACATATAAAACAGTGACCTTTCTCACTTGTGCATCGTTAGTTAAGTTTTCTATCCGGGCATTTCTGTATGAATGGCTGTTACCTTTCAATAGGTAAATACTGTTTTGCTAGTATAGCACTGACTGAAAACCAATGGATCTATGGTTATCATTGAGATCATATGTTTGCGTTTGCGTACATTTAATCCCAAGGATGACCCGACGAGCTGTCACCAACGACGAGATAGAAGCTACGATCTGATATCTAAGTAATAACATAAAATATTGATCGCCAGCTAAGTGTAGGGAATGCTTTTGATAGACTGATGGTATCGTTGGAAAATCATATTTCTCGACCCAATATGACCAAGGCACGGAGGCTGATGACATAGCCCTAGCAATGGAAACCTCGTCTATGTCAGCAGTTTTTGATTCTACAATATTTAAAAATAAATTGTTTAAACTGGCGGTTTTTTTCTGCAGTTTTCATTATGGTTTGTTACCAAGGGACATCTTCAATACAACAAGTAATAACATGCATGTATTGTGTATTACGACTGCAGTTATTCGTGTCAAAATACACTTTAAAATTTGAAGCAAAACATTTCAGTTTCCAATTATTACTTTGTAGTTTTCATTTAATACTAGCTTCTGTGTGTCTTTTTTTATTGCATATATGTCACTTGTCAACAGAGCAATTCCATTTACTCCATTTTCTGTAGTTTAGTTCCCATTATAATGTTGAACATTATTTTATCTATTCACTCTAGAACTGGTTCCATTTATTACCGCGTATTTTGATTTACAAATTCCAATTGATTAATGTTCAATTAGCATCTGTTTTCAGCTGAGAAACACCTGTAACTTTTATTCAGGTGAGTGGAAGATCTAATTCAATTATGACGCAATTGACCAAATCGACCACTATGCATTAGCCAGAAAAAAAATATCCCGTCAAAATAACAAAACATTCAGTTTAATTCAATTCTTTATCGGTTGGATCGGAATTCAAACCCCGGACCTCAAATTGTGATACTTTCGCTCTAACTGATTGAGCTACCTGGTCAACGGATTTGTCTTGGCTTAACTTTTTCTATACTTATATCCAAATGGAAGTGAAAGGGAGGTCTCTGTATATAGAAAAATTCAAAGTGCATTAGGACAGGGATCGTTAATACAGGTGTTCTGTCTTCATCAACCCGGTACAGTCTGATTCCTTCTGTCTATGACGTCATTCACCTTCTTCCAATTCTATCAACTGTTATACTGTCTTTCAGCTCCATTTGCTGTCGATTAGATTCTCCCTACCCTCAAACTATTTTTTTATTGCTGATCAGGTTAATTGTAATGTCTGTCAATCAACCTATACGTTGAATCAGTTTAACTAAACCTGATGACAAGGGTGATTTGTCTATGACTAGAAGCTTACAACTACAATCAGTTTGAAATAGTTTCCACTTACCGTAGATTGGACCTCGTGTTTTATGTAGATTAGAAGATATTGAACTGCCTACCTGTTTTAAAATAGTTGATGATCACGCATTATTGTCACGGCGTGCAGAAACGAAATCTGATCTAACCTGAAATATACGGTTAATTCTTCTACCTGGACTATAAATCTACATGAATTTTTACTAAGACAGGAGAATGCCATCATAAAGTTATGAACTATATATAATACCAATAGACAAGTCGCAACGTCATGGAAAATTTGTTTATTGTATGGTTTTCATTAGCCATTTCATTTTGCAATGTCATGCCATCGACGACCATAATATAATGCTTCACAAATCAATCCAATCATATATCATAATAATGTCTGGGAGATACGCTGGTTATATTGTTTTTCTGTAATATACTCTTCTTATGAATATCATTTTAATATCCTTCAAAGCCATGCGAATGCTATTAATCTTGTTTATGTTAAAATGTGACACCGTGTATTGCGACAACTAATCAGTATCATTGTTAGAACGACAATAAATATAAAAATATAAAAATATATGAATCAGATCATATTTCATACAAATAATAATAATAATACTAATAATTCGAGGTTCTTATATACCGCTTTATCACAACCTAGTTCGAAGGTCTTCTCAAAGCGGTTCACAAATTATTATCCGTGGTTATAGGACCTTTGCAACCAGCCAATATCTTTCTCAACTCCCTGG
>JAUMHH010156244.1:0-36249 GCA_032359455.1 Chlamys rubida | reverse complement strand
ACCATCGATACAATGATATTTTATAGAAAGGAAAGTTTTATCGATGGTGTGCGATGATTTAATGAAGAAAGCTCTATCGATTGTATCGAATTTGTGCGTTGATTTATTGAAAAAGAATGTTGTATCGATGGTGTGCGATGATTTATAGAATATACAGTTGTATCGATGGTGTACGATGATTGATCGAAGATGAAGTTGTATCGATAGTGTGTGATTGATTGAAGATGAAGTTGTATCGATAGTGTGCGATGATTTATTGAAGAGGAAGTTGTATCGATGGTGTGCGATGATTTATTGAAGATAAAGTTGTATCGATGGTGTACGATGATTGATTGCAGATGAAGTTGTATCGATAGTGTGCGATGATTGATTGAAGATGACGTTGTATCGATGGTGTGCGATGATTTATTGAAGATGAAGTTGTATCGATGGTGTGCGATGATTTATTGAAGAGGAAGTTGTATCGATAGTGTGCGGTGATTAATCCATGAGTAATTTACATTTAGAGTGTTTGGGGTTTTATCGATGAAATAATTGAATGGATAGTATATGATAATGAATTACACAAAAATCCATCATCTCTAAATAATTAGATGAACATTTGCATATAAGAAAACAGAAATAGACATTTTTTGGTTAAGACGATATTAACGATCACAACCCTAAACCATGTGTTCAGATAGCGCTTTGCTGCTTGGTTGAAATTAGGGTCGGAAGAACACGGTATTCTATTTGGAAGGCCTCCGTCCAGGGCGACTGAGGAACCATCTAGATTGATGTAGCGTCGAACTTCATCTCAGCCAGATTGTACTTAACGTGTACTTTCAAATCAACAAAAACATACCAAACAAAACTAACAGCGTTATATATCGAACAAAGTGCGCCTAGCGTGTAATTCATTAACAGATAATTGTAAATAAAACGGTTCCGCCTCCCTCGTTTGTGCCAGTACTCATTACAACGCCGACGGCAAACAGTACAGCATAATCAACCAATAAACATTAAACAGGAATGAAACAAGCAAAGGTACCTTCATTGAGATGAGCTACATAAAAAGTCTATTAAACACGCGAAAATATCTCATGGATGTAACACAAAGTCCAAAGTGTTGTTTTACAGAACGCACAGGCGAAATGAAAGTAGAATTAAGTAAAGGTTGGTCTGGACGCAAACATAAACCAAAGCTAAACACCAGTAAAATACAAAGGAAAAAAATCACAGATTCAACAAAAAGGAGCAGAATTGGAACTCAAAAAGTTATTGCAAAAACACAAGAAATAGAATTAAAGGAACACCATAAGGAACGGACGACATCATAACCTTGCACAAAACCCAGGATTGCCGGAAGAGTGCGCGTCTCATGCGGTATGTATTAGAAAGGTATACATTTATCACCATCTACCTAAGACATGGTGGAGAGGTCTATTATCCAGGTAGACTGTGACATTCATATTACTGTGTTGCTGGGAAGAGGATCATGGGGACGGCCTGTACAATTTCTGCAGCGTAGATTCCAGGCTCTCAGATAGAATTCCCTGACTGCGAAGTTTATTGATCAGTGTGACGCATCTATGCAGAAAGTTCAAATAATGTGGTAGTGAAATAGACAGGGGAGATTGGACGTTGGTAAGGTAATCCATATTAGTGATTGATTAACTTGTTGCAAGTGAATACTTTTATTTCTGAAATAAAAGATAACATATTTGATATAATGATCCTTACCAACCCAGAATAATAGTTAGAAATGAATATTTTCTGGACGACTTGTCTTCAGTACTTTCATCTCTTCCGAGAGACTTTTCAGCCTTTGAAGAGATGAATTGTACTTAAAATGATTTGTCGAAAATTTAGTCAATAAATACATCAGTCACACATGCATGCATACACAAAAACACATGGAAGCCTTAAATGACCTTAGCTGTTGATGGGACGTTAAACCCATTAACCAAATCGTGTAAAGAAACCCAAAGCGGCAGAACGGCCTATCGGTCAGTCTTGTGTGTTTGTTATTGTATTTTATACACTCGAACTTGATGATTAATATATTCATATAATATTAATGTGTAATACAAATGGATGCATGGCATGGGGCTATGTGAAATATATTGTAGGTGACTTGAGAAAGACCTCATCCGTTTACTTCTACTCGTAAATTTCTAACTTTTCCGCAAAATATTGTAAAATAGGTCATAAAAAGCATTGTAAATACGCTCGATCTGCCAGATTTCATCAAGACACATATTTCACAATACTTATACGATATCATTTTCTGTATATGTGCATAATAAATATTTTATAATGTTAAAAGAACAAAAATTTCAAAAACGTTAGGTTTTTAGACATTTATTACATATACATAATTATATCATTGAAAAAAAAGCGACCGATAGATTACCCCCATTAAAACCGGCATTTCCCGTCACGCGAGAGTCACACAGGAGTCACAAGGTAGGCTGAAGAAAGATCGTTGTATTTACTATAAAACACATGGAAAGCGATCTGAATAAATAACGCTCTGACTATATACCTACGACATACACCGCATATGGTTTTAATAAAGAACCGTAGCGTTCAGACACAATGCACCCTTTAAACCCTGTTTTACTTTCGTTTTATGACACTACAGGCGTAATATCTCTCAGCTTTACTACTCGGCGCGCGGTACTGCATCTATCCTTACTTTATATAAACATACAAAGTAGCAGTAGCTTAATTTAATATTGTTTACTATTATAAATAAAGTATCCGAATTTGTAAAAAATATTTCTTTTTCTTCTTAACTCTGCAAATTTATCAAAAACTAGTAATTAAGAAATAAATGAAACAAGCAAAATTTGAAAATTTAAACATTTTTTTGCAAGAAAATATATTAATCGTTAAGCTGACAGAGCGTTTAGCATCTGGGCTATGATGTTCGCGGTTCATTGACGACCCACCACCCAATTTCCGGGCTTTTCCGGATCATTGAATCCAACACGGACACATCTCTGGTCCAACTCCTGCTGGTGATAACATGCGAACAGGCCTGCTATGTGGCCAGCTGGGCTGTCGGGAGCCGGAGATTCCTTTTAACATAGTGACGAACGTGTGTAGCGTTGTTCCCTTGGCTCAGCTCCATTAAAACGGTACACGTTTTGCGTGTAAAGAGCATTTGGTTGAGAGCCGCGTTGAGTGTGCAGTGTTGTACCTCTGGAGAGTGTAGAACACTCCACACCTGTTATCAGGCAAAACGCTCACACATCATCAACCGTCCTAACAGGGGGCAGTCTCAGCTGTCTAACATACGGACTGGTCAACTTCTCGGTCAGTCTCGTGACAATGCACTCAACGTGCTCAGTGATCAATTACCTGTGTTAACACTCTCTCGTTTGTCTCAGGGAAAGGTGTGATTATCTCAATGAAGACGTAAAATGTTTCCCATGCACATAAACTAAGGTTGGATTAGCCTACAGCAGCTTCTGTGGTGGGGATTTTACATTGTAGTGCAACAAGGTTTGTATCAAACTCTCTGCGGACCCCGATGTACCTTCTCATAGCGACACACACACACACACAGAGGTGTACGTAGTAGACCTAACATTTTGTATATAAGAAAACTTCCAGCTGGCTACGGATGTAGTGCTGTGCGTGTAGACGAAGTGACAGCGCTGTTTGACACTATTGTCTCATGCTAGTATGATCACATATTTCTTGTGTTACACTTATCTTGGCTGATTATCTGTAACTTTCACTACTTCACAGAAAAGTGTACTCGGAGTAGTGTTTGAATTTCAGCGCCAATTTTGAAAACTTCTTCATTTCTGTTGTGCAAAAAAAGTGTTGATTTTAACTTCTGATCTGGATAATTAAATTCGACTTGTGTGACATTTGGATTTTATCTGGATGGTACAGCAACTTGAACTTGATCTGTGAGTTTTGGATTATATTAAAGTGCATCCATTTTGATTCCTGTGTTAATTTTGACATCTGCCGAACACCATATACCGTGTATAATAAGCGATCTCCTTTAGCCAAGAAATGATCTGTCCTTATTGTTGAAGGCACGGTACGGTTTTTGAATGATTACTCAATGTAAACAATCGCGGATATCCACGTAGGTCAGTTGACATTCGTTGGCAGCAATACAGATTCTTAACAAGATGGTTGTCCTGAAGCCCAAAAGTACAAGTTGGAACAGCTTGTGGTCAATTGTATACTGTTTACTCGTAGTTGGATTGCAATGTTACATTTCCTACAGAGCGATACACACCTTTCAGGAAACTATATTGGAGCGATGGAAGGAGTACTATCCCTCGGCATTAAGCGCCAAATTAGGCCTCGCCATATTGGCGTTAATCCTTGCACCTCTCTTCATCATATCTTCAGTGTTCAAATTAGGGAATTATGCTAACGACGGTTTCAAGTTGGGCAGAGACCATGCTTTATGTCAGACTGGAGAAAGTTTTGTTGACAAATTGAGTTCCGAAACTGTCAAGAAACTATGGAGGAATTTGTGTCCGTTTTCTCAGACGTTCCATATCATTATATCGTTTCTCCTTTTGCTGCCGGACGCTTTGGTTGAAGCGTCAGACGTCTTTTACGGACACCAGCATACCAGTAAGTATTTCTTTTATATATATTTCGAATTTTAGTCCCATCTGCTCTACTAAAAATTTAATTTTATCCGTCCTGTCGCAAGATGAAAATTAATGTTAATCGACATGAAAGATATTAAAATTTAGGTATCATTATAGATGATGTAAACGAAAACCAGACGATGTAAAATTACATTAATCCATAATTTCTATCTCTAACTATGTTAAAGGTGGTTTGCAGTACGATGAGGTAGGTTTGATAGACATCGTATTGAAACCATAGTATGAACCCGTGATCGTATGGTAAAGGGACCATATATTCATCATAATGCATTCTGCTTAAATACATACAGCTGTATATCGCATCCCTGTTATATATAAAGGACATAAGGTGACATTCGTTTTGGAAATCCGTTCATAAGAGATTATAAATACACCACTTGGGTGAACAGTATGTTGTTATATATCTTTAACAAATTACCCGAGTTAAAATCTACATTTTATTCCATTACCTTGAACATCAATACACAATAAAGGTAAGGTTAGAAGTACAATGATTTTTTGTACAATTACCGTTCTTGTGGATTGCTTTTCTGGTCTGGGCCGATCGTGGTGCGCTTTGGGCAGTCATTTATCTAAATATAACTGATGGGGAGGTTTTATCAGTGTAAGACTGTCCGTATCAATCTCTGGAGCTAACAATGACTTAATTTCAGCATCGACAGAATGCCTTTGGAAAGTGATTTGATCTTAAATTACAACCACTCACAACAGCATGTTCAGAGATCACTTTTGCGTTCACTTGTAAAAGTGTGAGACAAAGGTGACAGAAAGGAGCATATGACTAAACTCATTCACCCCTAAAATTTAATAATGAACTTTTCCAACATTTGATTTGGAAGATTTCAAATGCGTCTTCAGGGGAGAATGAGTTAAACAGTATTTTGGCTATCATTGACAAAAACGAAATGCACTGAGTTTCGTGCATGCACTGCAGCGTAAATTTGCCATAAAGTGCACTGGTGCTCCGTAATACCCCAGGCTGTGTGTGACACTATAATTCGGTAGGTTTAGTATTAGGTGTACCTGTTCGTCAAGAGATAACAGAAACAACAGCTATCCCCCCCCCCACGATCTTCACCGCACTTCTTACAATATTCCCACAGGGGATTTCGAAATTGAAAAAGAAAATGAATATGGGAAACACAAATACACCCCATGTTTTCTTTTCGCCTGATATAAATCATCTATAGTTCGCCTGTTGTGTTTATTTTCAAAAGATCTTCATCAAAGCAAGGTGGATTCCATAAAGCTAGTAATTGTGTTTGTACATACGAAGTCAATATGCTGTCTGTGTTTGAGATCCCATCTTTGTTTCATTGTTATCGGTGAATCGCTACCAGTCGTCAAATTGAATCCGTAACATAGTCTTGTCCATTTAAATCATACGCAGTTTTACGCTTATTGATAACGTCTATTGTACTGACCAGAACACATTCTCGTCTTTATTATCAATCAAAGGGTGGTCCATACTTTACTTTTCAAACATCAAACAGTTATTTAAATGTCATATGTCATTGTCAGCTTAAAATTATGTTTATTTGTATGTACAATTTTACTTTTTGAATGAAATGACAATTTTTAACAAAACTTGTTTATACAAAGACGGATACTATATTGTGTTATTGAAAATTGGTATTTTGATGTAAATTAACGTCTAAGGACGCACATGTGACTTCAATTTTTATTTTTTTAGTTTCCTCGAGTGTTGGATTTCTAAACGCATAGTTAGCTTAAGTGGGAATGAAAATATACACTTTTTTTTTTAAAGGAATTATGAACAGTTTTGTATTGACTACTCCTTCTGTCGTAATGGCACTGACGACATTTATGCTAGCACGTAAACAGTCTGGGCTGTGGGAGACTGAAATTAATCTTATTTCTAATAATTAAAATAAAGATGAAGAAACTTAAGTTATTATAACCGGTAATAAAAGTGTCATGTTTTAAAAGCATTTTGATATATACGAAGTTTAAAACTTAATTTGAAAAAATTTAAAAATTTAAAAATAGTTTGTTTTTTTAATTTAGCGAATATGTTTTCGTCAATGACGAGGCATTTAAACTATCCCACACCAACCCTGCGGAATATTTCTTAAATAGACCTAACCAACCATTATCCATACATCATTATGCACTTAGGTGTAGCGTACGTTATTGGCCCTGACAATGCCATATTTCAACTGTAAATAACTTAAGTGCTGTACAGAGCTATTATGAGGAACGTTTTTATATTCGGGAGATTTCATCCGAATCACCAAACACATTTCAGAGGCTGTATTATAAGACATAAGTCCTCTATTAAGATGTGTATCTCCATCGCTATATTTAACGTGTTAATAATAACACGTTTAATACACACGTGCGCCTTAGGTATGTGGGATGCCTTAGGGGCTAAACATGTAAAGACACTGGACAAATACCCAGCTTGGGTTTATAGATCGACGTGAAATCTTGTTATGACAATGAACAATGATTTTAAATTGTATTTGATTCTTCTACTCAAATCTCTCAAGATAACTCTGTTTGCATTTATTATTAATATACATTGTTATTTAAAAATTACTCTTTGTTTTGGTTTATATACAAGTACTATTTCACTATAAGTTACAAAACGTTCCTGTCATGTATCTCCCGAGAACCTGCATTTCATTATGTGTAAATCATAGGGATTAGCTGATAACATTTGTACGTGTATACTTGTTATTCGTTTGTTGTATATTTAAGGGGGAAAAAGTAAAAAAGGAGAAGAAAAAGCTGAAAAAAGTAATCGGCCATGCTTTCTCTTGAACAAGCATATTGACCAGAGGTTGATACTATTTATCTTAAGATTGTTGCCCAAAAGGATGACGTTAATTGTAGTGCTAGCTCACTGAATTATCATGATATATATTGTCCTTATCATACTTCTCCTCTTTGGGGACTACTTATCAATGATATCCCGGTCCTAGTTTTGCGAGCGTACCTTAACCTCAGGAAAATCCTTAACATCTTTCATAGGAAAGCATTATTGCAGTTAAGGACCATCACTTTAAGATTTTCCTGGACTCTAATGAAACTATTAACTTGTCATCTGTCCCAGATAACACCAACATACATAGATTGCACGGAATCTCGGCCTTTAAGGAATGGTTGTAACATGTGGGCCATTTGATATAATGTATCATAATGACAGTAAATGAACGGGGTTTGCCTATACTTTCTCTGGGTAGAACACCGGACTAGACATACATGATATTATACCACATGCATATACAAGTCATATACTTTATTACTTCAATGTTAAAGGGCAAGATGAAGAGGAATAGCGTCGTGCAGTAAGAAAAGACGGCGCCTCTAGTTTCTATATTATGTATATGACAGATGTGTACCAGGCATACCTAAGCACTCCATCTAGATTAGGATTTACATACATATTACCCTGTCTCGACCAAAATATCTTATTTAATTATTTAAATTAAATGTTTGACTTTAAATAGCATATATGTCTGAAAGCGAAAGTGATTTCTAGACTTCTACAGGAAGTCAGACGGTCCATACTAAATATTTTCTTGTTTAATGTACGGAAACTCATAAGAACATTACAGAGGGTATAGATAGGACCAGCAAGCTAAACAGGTTGTCCAACTATGGTAGAATGGAACCATGTTAATAGCATCAAACGTGTGTTAATAATTTAAATCTGCCAGTTGACTATAAGCCGCCGAGGTTGACCATGACCTTATATTTGGAAACTATTCTGGAAGGGTATACATGGAATAGTAGTTTCGGCATCAATCAAATTGAAGCCGAACGTTAAAAATTCTAAACGTCATAAAAGGTGTTAAAAGCACCTTATCCGATTCGCTTTATTTTACATATGATTTGCAACACTTTAGACATAGATACTTCATTATTTTAACGTTTAATGCCTTGTATGAGTTCTTAATAGACAAAATGGTTATACGGTGCAGTACAATGTTTACTTTGCTTGGCTTTCTGCATCTAAAGGCACAATTGCCAAATGGTGATTATTTTATATGATGTCATTGTATCTCGAAAACAATTTAACGTCCATATTTGAAAATGAAGTAACATGGTTTTTTTCTGCTCATGTTTTATTCCCAGTTTACATGGGCGTTGGCTAGTAATGTAATAGACAGACCATAGAGTCATTAATGACTATTATTCTTATATTGACTTTATTGAAAATTCGCTATTTATATAAAATCATTGTAGAATAATTATGGTCTTACTGAACCGCTGAATTCTACTGAACTAGAGTGAAAAGCAAGAATTATTTTGTTTGGTCTGTACTCCTGTCGACCTCAGAGTAACTAATGATAAACCAGTATGGGTTTGGTTTGGTGTTATTTTGTTTAACGTCCTATTGACAGCATAGGTCATTTAAGGAAGTGCATCCGTGTATGTTGTGGATGCGTGTATGTTTGTATGTGTGCTGGAGACAGGATAAGTTGGTGTACCTGCCTCCTTTTGATAGCGCGGATATGATACCGACTTTATAGTGCTATCTCATTGAAATACCATGCCGAAAGCACCAAGCACAGAATTCCATCTGGTCACTTGATACTGACAGCGAGTGAACCAGTTGTTGCCATTACCCTAACAACTACCATTTTTAAGGACTTTGGTATGTCCCGGCCTGGGGACAGAACCCATTGCCTTCCTCACCTAGGCGAACGCTCAACATTAAAGCCAAACGTGAGATACATTGTATTGCCAAGCAAGTCACTACTAGGAAATAAAAGGTAGTTACAAGTAGAGAGAAAATCAGTATGGGACCAATGGTTCTCCATAAAGTCCTATACAAGTATATACTAGAAGTAGGATTAGCATGATTAGGAACTACATGTACATCAAATGTTTCCAATGAAACAGCATTTGTACATGCAAGGGTGATCATTACAACGTAATATCTTCGATCTAAACTTTAATTTCTTGTGGAATGTTGCGTTTAGCATTTATATCCATGTCGAGACATACGACATTTTGAAGCATGGTATGTTATTTGATTTGATACAATACATAGATTGCAATTCAAGACGCATATTTATAATAGCGTTGAATAATATATACATATATTTAACGATGTCTTCTTGAATACAGACAAACAGACATGAACCAAGTCAGTTTCAAATATCAAATTGATATATATTTGCCAACCAAACTACAGTTCAAAATGTGTACGTTTTTGTAAATTTATTATTGTCTCTTTCAATATTTTCAATTAAAGCATGCCAATTTCAGTACGTGAGAATGATCTACATTGTTAATATGGTCTGTGTTGACGTCATGTCACCCACCTAACAGACACTATATATCAAAGAACAAGTGCAAATTATTTTGTTATCTTTATACGGAAATCCATAGGCGGATTTAAACGGAAATGTTAAAGTTTTTTTCTTTACTAATATGAAGGATAGTTACATTGTTAATGCTTGTGTCTTTTTAAAGGTCATTCATATGGTATTAGATGGTTTTCCATTCCACTTATAAAAGAAGTCCAGAGGTTTTCAATTCAGCGAGGATCTGCCGATCTAGTAAATAAACTAGTATGTACCATTGTATATTGGGACGAGGTTTGAAAGGATGTTTCTTGTCGCCACATTACTTACTATGATACTCTTCATTTCATTCAACGTCGCCTTAGGGACATATAGCCGGGCATGTCATTTAAATTATACCTCGATAAAACGGGAATGGACAAATAACATTTATTTTGATCTTCCCACGAATAGCAAAGACGCCCTGTTTGATTTTTCTTCATTTGTTGTAACTGCATCTGCAGTACTTAAAAATGTACTTTTGCGTGAAAAACAAGTATAACCGTAGGTAGACATGTATTTATCGGGATAACTTTATTGAAGTGTATAGTATTGTAATCGGGTTACATCACGTGACTCGGCCATTAAAGCTTCGTCTCCTCGTTTTTATAGGAAATACGGAGAAAGACAAACGTAACGTATATTTTAGATAATATTGCGTCATTTCGTTACACAATTGATAAAAATAACCAACAGGTTTGGACTGAAGTTATGCTAGTCATGTACAACCGAATATAAATATAGACTTGTCAGACAATAGTCGAAATAGACGAACAAAATAACGATGAATAAAAAATGAAAGGAGGATATATAATGTGAAATATGGGGATTTAAACAACCTAATATACATTATACAGACTGCGAATACAATGATCGACAGCGGCCGACAAAACACATTTCATACTAATATCGTTTTGTTCATAAATAGTTTATGTGATAGAGTACAAAACACAATTAGTTTGATCAACTAAACGTTCGTTAGTCAGAATTATATATAATTCGGAATCATTCAGAAATAAATATGGAACGCAAATTGCGGACCGCATTGGAAAAAGATACCGGTAGTAAGTTGTGGAACAGAACATTAACAAACATGATATCGACGGTCGTTTTAAAATGCTTTAAGAAATATAATTCACTGAATCTTCATGATGAGACAACGATATCTTACAAGGTTATAAAATAAATAGAATGTTGTCTGCCACTGCGGGAAATGCCTAGAATGCTTTTGTCTCAATATGCTGTAATGCCTAGGGGAGCAATGTTATTGGTTATAGCTTTTCAATTCCTAAAACTAGGAGGAGGAAACAGACGTTAAACCGGAGGGCGTGTCTTCCTCACCGCAGGAACTAGGGCGAAACAAAGCGATAACACGTCACAGATACACCGCTATCAACAATATGGCGACGTAATTTATAGAGTTTTTTTTCTCTGAGTGGGAACGATTTGTCCAGAATCACCAGGCACAAATGAGTGGCAGTGGTCCAAGAATACCACTGCAAACATAGCACGGTTTACGTAGACGTATCAGCGGATCTAACATCACTTTCAATTACCTCCCCGGTTTATCGATGCTGATGAACATGGCAAAAACCATGGACTACTGCTACATGAAAGAGGCAGATATCAAAGCTGGCCAACATGCCCCGAGATTTACTCCCACTTGAAGTCAAACACAGATCGAAAAACACAGACCCGTCATTCGTGTGTTAGTAACGAGATTCAATACTACCATGCCGTGCTAATGGGTGCAAGACATATTAGATTATTTCAGTATGCCAAAATATGATGTTTGGAAGAAACTCAAGAGCAAAACTTTTCCCCAGCGGCAGATTTTGGTCGGTTGTGTTTGCTCGGTGTGACACGTTGCCCCTACAATGTTACCATGACATGCTATGTTAATTAGTGACGTCACACACCCCTCTGAAATCCTTCTCCTTTATCGAGGGATATCAAGGCACATGGTGTGGTATTGTTGTACATACATTTTATGTTTAAAGCATACATTCGTTATACTTCAAACGTTTGGAAAAATACTTAGACGAAGCACGTGCATCTGCCGAAACACGTGATGATATCACTGCACATGCATGTACGTGCGCTGTGGATGCATTATTACTGGTGTCGCATGACAAGGGCGGGGCGTTTTTGTTTTAGCGTAAAAATAAATAAAGTGCAAAACTTACACAGATTCTAACAACTGTTACGTTAGTACACGTATCTTATTCAACATCTATCAATGTGATATAGGCAATCCTTAGCGTATACAGTACTGCGGTGACTATGAGCAGGTTTGAGATACCGGATCTGGAGAAGTAATTTACGTCCGCTAGGGACCACACTGAATCATTGTAATCTGGCTAGCTGGAGGTTTCATTATACTGGCACTTTGCTATGTATTGAATCTAGATTATCTATCTACCTTGTCACTTCCAACTTAAACAAAAAATATACAAACGGAACGCAATTTAGGGAAATATATATTTTCCGTATTTCGTGGTGCTTAGTCTAATATACACTCTTTCCTCTTTAAACTATAAATACAAATGTACTAATACTAATGTAAGAAAAAATCGCATACATATATATTTACCGTAAATTTATTTGCGATTTACAATGTATGCAGTTGGATTTGTTAGCCAATTTTGCATGACGTTTGAAATTATCACCTTGAAAGGTGAACTTATCTGCTAAAGAATTCACTTGGTATTTCTAATACTTGACCTTGGCATATTTTAAAGGTTTATTGACTCGTTAAAATCCTCCAATTTTCGAATCGTGTACAGATGTGTAGGAAAGACTTGAACTTTTACTTGTAAACTGAAAGTTCTAATGAAGGATTACAGAATCAGCAATCCAGGTACTTAAGGCAGGCTGTTTCCCGCACAACTGTCATGTCAAGGTCATAATCAATACGAATAATGTGGTCCCCGACGGGATGCGATATAACGTAAAGTGTTCAGGTGACCTCGTTTATGGAATACCAACGGAACTGTACATCGCATAAAACATTTGGAGATTCGTGTTCTGTTAAAAGGAATAATATCATTATGAACGGTATGAAACGTTACGCAAAATTGACTAACAAATCAGATGTATACGCTGTAGATGAAAAAATAAACACATTGTAGTAACATACACATTTTACCAACATGCGGAAAGTGTATTTTCCTAAATTGCGTTCCGTTTGTATTTTTTGTTATTTTTCGTTCGTAGTTTATAACACAAACAAATACTTTCAACACATATGTTGTTACAAGAATACAGCAATTCTGCTGTTTAATTACTACCATGCTAGATGTATTTGGGTTAACATGTGTACAGATGAATAATTACTTCAAGGTTGAATTATTGCATTCCGTTGACAACGTTCAAAATTAGAAGCATTGCTGAAATGTAAATCATCTAAAATATATTGGCTGCATTTGTTTGTTCTTCTCATAAATGAATCATGTGTCCATGCAAATATGATAATGTTTCATTGTTAGGGTAGATTATTTGATTAACCTGTTTCTAACATAGGGACTTAGCCCGTGCCTATTTTAATCGAAATGAATTATTGGTACTAAGCGTATTGCATATACTACCCACTGTATAATTATGGCGGCAGTATTGTTTTCACAATGTTTGCTATATGGTCGAGCAATCCGCGTAAACAACATGACTGATAATAATCCTTGTTTCCTGACGAAGTATTCAATGTACGCCATGAGTTATTACTGTTATTGGTGTTCATTAAGAAACAAGATATAGCTTTTACGTCACACTAAATTTGTAGAAAACAAACGCCATTTCGATGTTAATGTTAAAATATAATATAATGCAATGAACCCAAGCGCCTTTTTTAAACTTAATCATCTTTTCAATACATAGTTCAGAAAAAAATACTTTAGAAATTGAAAACAAAAAGAATATTGCATGCAAATGATTAAGGAAAAGAACACATGTAATATCTTATTTGTCATCGACATTTTTTAGTCTAACTGTTTTATGCTACCCATTTCCGGTTAATATGCTCATTAATGAAAGTAAAAAAATATCTGGTACACATACATGCAGTTTCACACAAGCCAGAGACCTCAGACTGTTTAAATGGTTAACCGTGAGTTTTGTTTAGTTCCCCGGTTTGTCTAAATTGTTGACAATGGGTGTTGTTTAGGGTTTAGATTTCTCAGTCTGTCTAAATTGTTGACTGTGTGTGTTGTTTTTTGTTTTGATTTATCGGTCTTTCTAAATTGTTGACAGTGAGTGTTGTTTTGGATTTAGACGTCTTATCTATATTGTTGACAAAGGGTTTTGCTTTGGGGCTAAACGTCTCTGTCTGTCTAAATTGTTGACAGTGAGTGTTGTTTTGGGTTGATACGTCTTGTCTGTCTAAATTGTTGACATAGGGTGTTGTTTTTGGGCTAAACGTCTCCGTCTGTCTAAATTGTTGACAGTGAGTGTTGTTTTGGATTTAGACGTCTTATCTATATTGTTGACAAAGGGTTTTGTTTTGGGGCTAAACGTCTTCGTCTGTCTAAAATGATGACAGTGAGTGTTGTTTTGGATTTAGACGTCTTATCTAAATTGTTGACATAGGGTATTGTTTTTGGGCTAAACGTCTCCGTCTGTCTAAAATGATGACAGTGAGTGTTGTTTTGGATTTAGACGTCTTATTTAAATTGTTGACAGAGAGTGTTGTTTTGGGGCTAAACGTCTCCGTCTGTCTAAAATGTTGACTGTGGGTATAGTTTAGCGTTTAAACGTCTCGGTCTGTCTTGATTGTTGACAGTGGGTGTTGTATTTTTATCAAGACTTACCGGTCTGTCTAAATGATGACAATTGGTGTTTTTTTTGGTTTAGACTTCTCGGGCTGACGACATTGTTGACATGTGGTTTGTTTTAGTATTAGGATACTTGGTTTCCTCTGCTATAATTGACCTCTTTTATTAATGAGTGGTGGAACCCGTAATTCTAAGGAAACACACTCGTGTTAATTTCCTATCGTGATAAACATTACTGAATCTCAGTACGACGTTTATTTAACTGAACCATTACTTATTGTGTGTATTGTCACAACAAATCACTATTGTCATTGTATGACAATTAAAACTGCCATAAATCAAACGTTGCTTATATAGTTGTTAATGCTTTGTCGTACCGTCCTACACCTTGTCTTCCAATGGTGCGAGCGCATTTCCTCAATAGAATATAAGTCAGACACGTGTAGTCAATTGTGAGGAAGAATTGATGTGCGTGCATGGAAAATTTCATTACATCAAATTTAAATGCACGCAGGAGACCATTTTATATGCCTGTTGTCCTATTGCGCATGCTCAGCATGTCAATTGCGGTTCACGGAACTTGCACTCAGACGGTGGATAATTAAATTAAAATTGATTTGAATAGTTTTCTCCAAATGTTAAGAGAATTGAATTGTATTACATTGCATTACATATAGGTCGCTTGGTGCAGTTTATGTTTGTAATTATAATTTTATTAATTTTAATTACTTAAGAAAACAGCATGCAGTTCGTTGTCCTGACGTCTTGCGTTCCCTTATCATATTTAAATCGCTGAATAATTAAATTTGATTACTATTCTAAGAGAATTCTATCTTTTTATTGCTTTTTTTTGTAATTTCGTTTTAAATTTTTTATTATTTCTTTATTATTGTTTGTTCCTATATTGGTTTTAAAGGACATTACACAAATAATATCCGCTAGCTATTTTGTTCTATGAACATAATGGAAAAGTTCACTTTCATTTCCTTGGATCCATATTTTGTTTTAAGATATTAGAGTGCTACAAGCTCGTGAATTTGACGTGTTCACCGCCTTTATGTGAATGTACTCTAACTTTGCTTTTTCGGTACATATGGCCTTCTTTATTCAATCTATTCTGTGCCACAAAATGACCGCTGTTTAAAGGGAAAATAGCTGTTTTTGAGGATATTAAATTCGTTCTTTTTAAACCTGATAATCCATATATACCATATTCAATATATAAATAACCAATAGAGCGGTGTATGATGATGGCGAAATGGTGTGTTCAACGTTTTTGAGTTTTTGATTGAATGTAATGTTATTTGCGTGAGCAACAGTACAAAGATGGCTGATAGCTTGGACTTTGCACTTTTGCAGAAATACTCATTAACCGTACACGTAAACCGTTGTTTATTTTGTCGCATGTGTATTACGAAGTCTGTTTTGTTTAGGCAGAGGTTGGGAGTGTGATAATATGAAGGGATCTTCACAACAAAAACACCACAGATGATTCAGAAAAGATGAGGTCATATTATTACGGCCTATCACCCCCATTCGCCATATTCAATCATAAACATGTTCTTAAAATTCAAATTTCTGAACGTTTAAATGGCACAGTAAGCCTATTCGGAATGGCTTAACTGTAAGCATTCAACCATTTGCTCGTAAAACGAATTCCTGGTATACACAGAATATGTGGCATCGGCAACGCTAACGACTCAACTGCTTTTCCGTGATAGATGTTCAATATAAGGACTTACGGCACCTGTTGATGACATATCAAGCGTGGTAGACCCAGACGATTTATTCCGAGTTTCCTTTCTGTATCTTCAGTCTTTATAGCTGCCCGAGAATCCTTTACGGTTACTCGAGGCACGCTTTTAACGGATTAGTGTATGAATAAGCAACATGCGGTAACCTGTTTATCAGATAAAGCCTTTACGTGAACTTTGCTCTGTACGGGTCGTGATGGCGCACGTCAAAAACGCTTTTTACTTCACATATAAAGTTTAATTCATATTTGTTTATTATAAAGAACACCCAAAGGGTATGAGGGTACGAGTTATAACAAGGTTTTCAGTGAAGCACATTCAATATCCAACGTACCTCCTTATTATAATACTTTATCACTCTGTATATTTCAAGGGTATACTTATTGAGATTTAAGTATGTTTGTACTAGGATTAAGTGCATATAATAGATATATAATTTATGAGTGAAATAGTGATATATGACACTCAAATAAGCAATATTGAGTCGATTGGTTTGGTTTTCTTAAGTCTAACGTTCCATTAACAACTAAAGTCATTTAAGGACGTATCTCCATGTGTGTTGTGTATGCGTGCATGTCTATATGTCTGCTGGATACATGGTATGTTGGTGTATTTGCCTCCTCGTGACAGCGCGGAAATGATGCCGACTTTAGACTGCTATCTCACTGAAATACCATGCCGAAGGCACTCATCACAGCATTCCGCCCGGTCACATTATGCCATTACTCTCAATGTCGAACTTTAAGCAGGGAATAACAACTACCATTTTAAGGACTTGGTATTGACTTGACTATAAAGTGAAACATGTATACATTGTGTATGGATCATTAAAAATACGAAGATATGAAGTAATTCAGTTATTGAATAAGGTCGATGATCGAGGTTCTCACTGTTTTCTGGCAGCAAGGTGTTCGGATTAACGAAGACGGATAACACAAGTATTTCATGTAAACCCATCCAAACAATATTCAAGCTACAAGACTAAAAGTAATTCGATTACTGAATGAAAGCGTCGCCGCGGATAATGGATTTTTTTTTATCCGGAAGCAAGGTATTCGGATAAACGAAGACAGATGAACTTAATTCCGCTGTATATATGCGATTTCCGTTTTTCGGCACGGAATATAAATAACCCAACAATGACAAAACGCTTGTTGCGTAACCGAGATTAAGATGGAATGGATAGACGTTGGCCTCCAACACGAGTAAGTGCGGTGTCATCTGTCTTGGCATTACATGCCACGCAATATACAGACGGATCAATGCGGTTCTCCAGCGGAGCATTAACGTTTATGATTCCATTCTAAAACATTATTTACAGCCATATAAGGTTCGTTCCCGGCAGATAGAGAACTTATTGCTCTCGCGATATATGACAGCAGATGCATTATTTTTGTTAAATGACGAAAATAGGAGAATAATTCAATAAGATATAAGGCTAAGACTACATACCCTATCAATAAGACCCGGTATATACACTTTAAGTATCTTTATAAACTCCGTTTGTTTCCTCTGCCTTTTGTGCTGTTTTAATCCCGTACTTATTTTACAGACGTAAATTAAATTATTGATGTAGAAAGCATCCCTCTAATACTATTTGAAACGTTCAATTCTCATAAAATATAGCTTAAAAGCTACCATTTCGTCCGTTGATAAATCCAGGTCCTCATACATCGAGGTAAAAGGGCTATGCGGAGGTTGAAAGCCATTTGAAAGAGGTTATTATTTCCAATCGTCAATCTTTATTACGCATGGACGAGTTAATGTAAATATTTGATCAATATATACATAGCACTTGTGTAGTAAATTCAGCGTAATATTAATATCGGGGGCATATCTTGGACCTTTTCACAAACGACTTAAGTGAAATAAATTAATGGATATATTGGTGAAAAAAATGCTGGATTTATGTGGCGGAACCTGTCTATGACGATATCAGAAAAGCTATTATACTAGCATTAGCGACAGGGAAGGATCAAAAGATAAAACACCGGTAGTTTCTCCATTGCCATAGTCAAAATCAGATAATTGCTTTTTTATGTAAATTGAAATTATTTGGGAAGGGAACTATTTGTAAATATTTGTCAGAAATACAATGTCATGATGATTGATGTGTAGGCTTACCAAGCACGTACCAGGTCAGCTTCTCTACCACAGACACAGTCATGTCCCGTAACGATTATGTTTGTTTTGATGCCCCGATGATTGGGGCGCAATGGTGGTGGGGTCATGTAGGTGCAGACATAGTGACCAATCAACGTCTGGTTAATTCTTCTGTGCTTTGTTGTGCATACACATACACATACCATTATCTGTGTTCGCACGGGGAAGTAATAGAATATCTTACTGCATTATATGAGTCTGAGACTATTTACGTGAGACTTTCAGCAGAACCAGGGCTTCTTTTTTTGTATATTCTATCTAGAAGACATTGCGTATCTGTTTGTTTGAGATTTAACGTCCTGGCAACAGCTTGCGTCACATGGAGACTGATATCTAGGGAGACATCGGATTTAAAGAGCAAGGAAGTCAGAAAAAATAAGAATATAATTATATCTAAAAGTATTGCAATTTGTTTTTCTTCAATACCCCCTAGGCAGAGAACACGAAAGAAAACCACAGATTCTGCAGAGGGTCCCTCATTAGTCTCCTCTTTCGATATCCAGCACTGGGAGTTTGGGATACAGCAGACCTATTCTTTCCTGAGAATCTTTATGGTTAAACGGGCCTTATAGAGTACAAAAACGATCTGCGGCGCTTTTATGCCGTACTTGATATCTTTATTTGTTCTCCTTTAACCCTTTTAAAATATATTCACCTCCTTTTTTCCTGGTCTCACATACCATTTTCGATAGAGTAGCTCAGGTGACTATATTCTGTTGTATACTGTCCAGATTTAACAAAAGAAAATTAAGCAAACTCAATTCTTTATTTGCTTGTCCAAACAAAAGAAAATCATAGATCGTAATATATTGTGATGAAGTTTGAAACTAAGAAAACTTTGGGATTCTTATTTTGTATGTTTCTATCAGAATGATAGAATTCAGAAACATGGGATGATTAAAAGACAATATGTATAACATGTTGAATAAAGGGCCAACTGTTACATCAATCATAGAAATAGCAACGTAGTGGACATTGTGATACCTTGGCAATTATAGTTCTCCAGGGACAGCTAATTAAACACTTTAAGCTTCATGTTAAACAATTGGTCTTCCCTGGCTGAGCATAATTTGTTTTTTATGTGAAATGCTCTCTAAAGATATCCAAAAGCAAGAGAGCGATCTAGTGCACATTTTCAAGAGCAAGAACCATTGTCAAATTAACACACGTTCAAGAGACTGGGGACATGGATGCTTTTAATAGCAATATCCGACCTGATGGCACGGCATAGTGTTTTATCGTATTAACGCCACACAAGATCTTTTCAGCGTATAGCTGTTTATAGTTTCCATTAAAATTCCTCGAGACAAGGCTTTAACGCTGCCAAAAGTGTTATTGTAAATGATATTGTTCACATTTAATGCAGAAATCTTGCAAGTCCCGCCAATGTCGATATTTTTTGTGGGTTTCTGGTTAAAAAAACCGAAAGTTCTTTTTGATAAACATGTTTTTAATGGATTATTTTTGGTTCACTGTCCAAAAATAGTTGGCGGGTTTAATGACTTACACCAGTTAAGATATATTACCATGTAAAACTTTCAACCCAACGATACGTTAAATGTCTTTAAAGTTCATTGTTTAGCCAGGTAAGCAACAAATTGCATGAAATTTAAGGAATTATTCTAATATAATATGTAAATGCAGACTTTTAAAACTATTTTTCTCAAATTTTAAAACAATGTATCCTACTTATCACAAAAGAACTATTACACAATCAGTGGTATAAAAAAACAAACTAGAAGCGTTGCTTTGATGTTTTGTATAATCTTGACTGCTGAGCATTTGTAGCAATACTTCACAGTAAAATAAAAGGCTCTGTGTTTATAAATTGCGCTTTTATAGCATATATTGACGTTTTATATAAGCTGACATCGTGTCTTATTTCAATGATGCGGAGTGCTGTCGAACTTACATCAATGACCCACACCTGTGTCGGGTTTCAATGTGGCCAATTCTTTCAAGGCAATGTCTACTGGCTATTGGAAAACCCGGGAGGCTGTTTCACCTGGAAATTTGAACTCCTCTCAAAGAATCGATTTCCCCAAGTTATGCAGCCTACATAGAAACGTTTTGTGAGGAAGAAATCAAATCGTGCTCCTCTTTTTGTAGATTTTCCAGACAAATTGAGCAGATTTCGTTGATTGAGATACAAAACTTCCAAATGATCGACCTATTTTAGCAGATGTGAGAAATGGCGGCGTTGACAGCGGAAAGGGGATCAATTTATCTAAGTGATGGATCAGTGTTCACGATTGTATAGGGAGTGCAGATCTTTATAGATAGATTTGAGAGTGTGGGCTTGAGTAGCACGTGGGTTGGAGTAACTGACTATAATATAGTGTCTCGACGTGACGTATGTCCCTGTTACATGCCAGGGCCTCGGCCTGTGCGTTGACGGGAACCTGGCGGTCTCAACTCCGGCATTCCTTTCAGGCATGTACACAAAAACATTTACGAGACGACATCTTTGCTGACGAGCAGCAATTTGTTATGGGATGAAAATGCACATGTGCATCCTACGCTCGAGCTTGTTAGCTGATAACAAATATAATACGTACATGTACCGCATACATTGTTTTAAGAATAAAGCCTCCATCTCTATGACTTTAGATTACAATCTAGTAGAGTACTGTGTAGGTTACAAAGGATGAAGGACAGAACAACTGTTATTAACTCTTTCACCCCTAGGTAACTTTAGTAGACTCTGCCATACATTGATCTGGATGAGTCCATTATGGTCTACAGTGGTGAAAGGGTTAAGAAAACCTACAAGACATAGTGTAGGAGCCGTGCACATGTTTTGCGAAATGATCTATATAATATAAATCAATTTTTGGCATCTCTTTTTCTACATTATTTTGATGTTTTTGTTAAGAACTATGTATTCATTTACATATACAAAACAAAACAGTTAAATCGGGTAAATACGTAATCCTTTATCATTCGATTTCCATGTCTTATCATATTTCTAAATATAAATCAGACATTTCTGTGGTATCAATAACTAACTAGAAAGCTAAATACATCATATCTTTATGTAATGCTTCATAACGGAATGGGTGAGATATACTCCTTTTAAGGTGAATGAAAACATATTCTTTAGAAATTTTACTATATGCAAAGAAAATTCTTATATTGTAATTTACGAAATTGTAATACGCGTACCAGTTTGTAAAATTTAAGGATACCCTCATATTCGAAAATTCCCTTCAAATTAATATTGATTACCTAATGACTAATAACACTTGGGATGTTGTCTCCCTAAACGCCTCTAATTAGTTCGCTATCGTAATATTTTAATCAGTAATTTGTCGTGACAACTTGTCCACAGTATGACACTTCATTGTGGTAGCACATTTATTTTACCTCTCTGATACAGTGAAATTTAATTTGTTAATTAGTTTATAAGTCTTTAATACATCTAAATAGGATTGCATAAACGTGCCCATATTAAATTACTACTATGACATAACACTACGTACTGACAAACCATTGTATTACAATTTTACTGACATCAATATCCATTCCCCCTTCCTTGCTATTCCGGTCTTCTGCGAAACTTTGTTTTCATTCCGCAGCATGACAATCAGGTATTGCCAGGGCTTGAAATTACAGAATCAATACCATTACAGTGTGTGTCACTTCGTATATACAACAACATAAATTAATATTTGACAAATGTAAAATGTCAATGTGGTAGCACTTTAAGCTATATACATGCGTTGTTCCATCATCTAGGCAGAGTATAGTATTTAGTTGCGAATACGTAAAACCCAAACAAACACACAGCTACATCTGCCATCTTGGTACGGTGGCTTCTATCTGCCATTTTGTTTAGCTCTTTTCCCGCAAAATACGTAAAGTTGCACAAATAAACCAACGTGTTAGGACTGTCATAGTGCTTTTGTTGTTCGCGAAACACGTAACATTGTACTAGTGTTGGATGGTATGAAGTACCATTTTGAAATTCTCCTTTACACTTCAATGTTTTTACAACTGTAACATCATTTTCCAATGTGGAATATGTGGTGCACGTTCTGGCCTTGAGTTTGACATCGATACACCCGCCTGTTAACCCCGTTGATAAACATGTCTCTCCCCAATCCGCCTTCGCCCTAAGATGTTGTAGTACGTAACCCGAACCTTCGTCAACTCCAGAGTCATGTAGCAGCTGTCAAACGAAGCGAGATTCCCGCTCATTCAGACACCGGATTCCCGCCACGTACAGTTAGCGCGACCTTCAGTCAGAGATGTAACTATGTTGCATATCGTCAATAGGAAAATGTTTCGGCAGGATGCAATATTTTTTCTGACTCACTGAGACCTTGCCACAGGAGACTGATCATTCTTGCTAATTTGATTCTGGTAATTCCTGCTTGTCTATTGCTTGGCAGAGTATTGCTGGCGTTCTATGTATATACACATTTTTTATGGTTTGGCAGAAACTGCATTACGTTGTCTGCAGAAAAAGAACAAATCTACGTACATGTATACAAAGTACCATGGAAGTGGAGTTTCTCCCCTAAAATATATTTTTGTTAAATGTGGTTCAGTTCGGTCCATCAGGCGTGTCATGCTACTGCTGAAGCTACAGATAATTATATACAACCATGTTATAGGTTTGTTATCGCGAGGTTATGTTTCCAACAACACATGTACTGTACATGCCTGGCTGTCAGTTCGCCTGCTGCAGACGATGTATATTCGTAATCCAGGTTTCATATATATAAAAAGTATTGACGCCAGCACAGTATTACGTAAATTGAATAACTATGAACAATTTCTATTATACGTATATCATATATTTTTTACATGTTTTGACACTGACAGTTATAACGCTTCAATTTCGAATTAGCTAAGATTCAATGTGAGTTTTCGTCATTTTAATATCGAGAACAGTACTTGTTTCTAATTCGTCATATCTTGAAGTTTATCTACACTTTGTGACAATGGTCATCTCACTACTACGAATATACTTTGGTGCTCATAGAGAATACATGTCACTTTTAATCAGTTTCTCCAGAACCGCTTCAATGTAACGACTTGTTCGGGTATAAGTGCTATACACTGAATATAACTTGGGACATCTTCGATGGTTTACTATTGTTTGCAGGATACGGTTACCCTTCCGAAGCGCCTGGATTTTCCTTTGTTTTTTTAGCTTACGATTTCCTTCATTTCTATCTTAATGTATTATTGCTTCAACTTTTGTCTCTTCAAGAGTTATATGTATTCCTATCGTGTTGGCGCTTGGGGTTTGGTTTGTCTAGTACCTATATCCTGAACTGTATACATGTACTAAGTCAATGAATCTCTGAAAAAAAAGACAATTTTGTAAAATGTACAGGTAACAAGATTTTAGGTCACAGCGGTATGAAGTAAACGAATTACTGTGCGAAGAACATTATGATGATTTGAACTATATTAGTCACTTCCGCTTCCGTATGGACCAAAGGATAAGAAATTTCGCTAGAACAGGAAATATCAGTAAAATTGAAAAAGATGAGACGGACGTCTTGCTGGATAATCGAGATACATCCTGGAAAATTTAGAAACATATAGCCCAGCACGACGATAAAGAATGCCACAATTCCACGGTGGTATCAATCTATTTAGGAACTTTTCTTCCTGCTTTAATGTTTACCTCAGTAGGAGTCTGGCAGAATTTTGAAATAATTACAGTATTTAACGGATGAAAAAACTTTGGAACACCTAATATCGGTAAACCATCACACACGCGTTACATCTGGTGTGTAATCTCGCAGCACCTAGTCATTGCGAAAGCGTACATTAGGGTGTGGCACGCCCCCACATATAGAACAATACAAAGGCATATTCTATAAACAAACCCTTAATACATTGTCCATGTCAATTACAGGTCTTCTCCTTCATCCTTGCCCCGATTGTATACTCTGTCTGTACCCAGTGGTTAGGGCGTGTAGTGTTCACGTTTTCATGACCAAATTGTTTCCAGCATTGTAAACCTATTTCCGATAGAGGCTGAGGAAGACTTTTGGACAAACTTTACAGTTCCGATCATGATCTCATAGGGAAACAGTCTATTTCTTTCTACCACATAAAGTTTGATTTAATTAATTTTGCTCATTAGTGTGTCCTTTCGTTTTGTTGTTACTACCCGAATTCTCGTTATATATGAGGACGAGACATTACTAGGATTTTACGTAGATTCAAATAACGGGCGTTGTCGGTTTAGAAGAACACTCATACCCTTCCGGAAGACATGTTTTATTTTATCTTACATATATATACAATGTAGTTATCAACACAAGCAAAGCCATGGCTTACAATGATAAAACTGTATTACTGTCAGGTTTTTAAGATGGTTTTAATTTGTTTGCAAAATCACTCCTTTTAGATAAGATTACTACAAAAATTGCCATCAGTCTACAGCTTGTTGGTTGAAACCTTTTTATTTCCATATTGGCTTTCTGTATCCATTTTAATGTTTGAGCACTGTCATGCCTTTATTTTTCCCACAGTGCAGTAGTTATTTTATGACATCATATGTACGACCTATCATAATGTATTTCCTGTTTAGCCGCATGTAGAAGAACATGTTGTTTTCAGGACTGTTTTGGATTTGATACAGTGTTATTTAGTGAGCTGTGAGTACCGTCTTCGATGTGGTATACCCTTTGCAGAGTTGGTAGTGTGCCTAAAATAACATATTGTGCCAAACACTTTTATATTCTACTGTTTTGGAAGAAAACATTTACCGTAAATTAATACAATATAATAGCAATTATTTTCCATTGATTTTGGATGTGGTGTTCAACGCTAACCAAATAAGCGTTCTGTGAAGTCTTTTGTTCCTATTTGTGGTTGTTTCTGATACCCATTATTGCTTCCAACTAGACTCATTCCACTTCATTACCAAATGTCAAGAGAGTAACAGCAATGCTTATCACCGGGACGTCGACAATGGCTGATGTGAGATGTACAATTAAATTGTTCATCTTTGATTAATTGAAAGTAAGATAGGAACACTTACGTTGTCGTTTTTAGTCCAAAATCAATAAAGAGCAAACCAACCAGCAGGGATACAGTTTTAGCCTTACTTTCCAACTTAGTACTTTTATGTAAGAATACATGTACATATTATAAGGGGTTTGAACAATAGGCATACCTCCCATGATGTTGGCGAACAATGTTAAACACTCATCATTGCACAGTAGGAGACCAGGCCAGCATCTCACATTTACCGTTGGCGAAATAGGTCGGTAGTTTTTTGTCTCCCGACCTGCTATTCTAGGTTTCTCCCCTAATTCAAACTCTTGTTTCTCCTCCTCAGACTCTGAAACAACATTCATGGTATGGGTGTAAACCTTTACGAAGTTGTGTTTTTATGAATCAATCAATAATCGATATATCAGCAATAAAAGTTATCAATTGATGATAATCAAGCAACCGATAAAACAAACATCCAATTAATCAGTCAAATATATATAGCATATTAAAAAATATGTTTAAACAGTTATATATATGTTATAATCATTGTATAACGCTTTACGTCATTAAAATCCTGACATAATGACGTCAACTTATCGCGTTTCGACATATGTACCTATAATATATCCGTGTTGCGCTGCCATCTCCCAGGAGCTTTTCAGTATAAGTAAAATTAAATCATATATACAGCTTTAAGTGAAAAAGATACGAAACTTATACTGTAAAATGGCATATGGACTTGTTTCCCGTTTATTTAATGAACCTTAAGCATTTTTGCACGTTCTGGGGGAATGCTTTACCATGAGGTCTGTCTAGGTTACGACCTGTTATCTAACGGCGCTTTTCTTTTGTTGCATCTTGTTGGTGTAGAATGTTTGCCCCACCCAAGGGTATCAGCCACCTGCCGGGCCGAGATGGGTGTCACAACAGCAGGCGTGTTAGGAGGGGGTACATGAATGAGGGGCAACTACATGAATATTCATAATTATTTGTATTAAGAAGAAGTAGATACAGATTAGCATTAATGACTGTCGATACATGTACTGCATGTTTCCACTCATTTGGCATGTCTCTGGCAATCTACTTTTGTTCGTCTGATCTGTTGCAGGTGTGTTTTAATGACAATTCCTTGAGTAAACCTGGACATTTTTGGTGTAGAACTATATCGCAATGTTCACATAGCAGGCTTCTATACTTGACATTTTTTGAAAGACAATTGACGAAATTCAAGTGAAGCAATGAACCAAAACAAAGATCTGACGTCCTAAATGGGTCTATATTATTTACCTGCTTTACCATAGCTTCATTCAGATGTCCTGCTCAATACAGTTTTAATAGTAAAAGAACGATTTATTTTCCTCCCATTTGGAGTTCCCCTTGAAGTGCCCCGTATCACTTGTGACCCCCCGCACTCAGTAGGGGAGATAACACACTGATACTGCATCACCCAGAGAAACTATGTGAACCGGAAGTGGAATTCTTTCATCGTGGATAAAGGAGTAAACCTTGAACAGGTTGCGTACATAAAAATATCTCTGTATCAAGTCTGGAGAATGATAAAACAGTTCGTGGCTTGCACTTATAAAACAGATATCCGGAACGAGGTGCCCTAACCTATGAGTTATATATAGGCCCAGCGGTTCAGTGAAGATAGCAAGCTTCCTTTTAAGACAAATGTTGTTGAAGTGGAGATTAAATATAATTTACATGTATATTTGTAGATGTGTTTTAAAGTGAGTCACCACGACATGTTAAGTTAGTTATAAGGGCGTAACGGAATCCCCGGTTAAACCATGACTCTATCGGTTCTAAGTTGATTATAAACATTGTTAATTTGGCATTTTTCAATATATATTTTTTTGAGGCATTATGGTTTCCCGGATGACATTTAATGGAGTATTGAGCGGTTGATGCTTATTGTCTTAAGCCAATACAATATATTTATCGATAGAAGAGTATCACTGATGGAGTATAGGATTCCATGAAGCCGTATTATGCCGGAGTCTACACCATAAGACATGTAGTCATTTTTTTAACACTTTGACCAATGACGTAGCGTAACTGATTGCCATGCGTAAACCCAATCTATAAGAGATGTAATTAAGTTTCACATGCTCATTTCGATTCACTCTGGTTTTTCCCCCACTACTTTGAAATATGATATCAACAAAATGTATATATATGTAGTCTCAGGCTTATAAATACTTACACCTGCTTCCGGGTAGTACTGAAGCAGAGTTATGTTTGATAGTAAGTTTGTCTTTGAAATTAAATTCCGTTTAAATTCTAAATTGGAGTATACCATACAATTTATGGGAAATGACGAAGATAGGCTTTGCCTGTTGTCAGATCTATTTGTTTTGCAAGAATAAAATCCCTTGAATTGAAATATAACAGTTCGTCTGACTTTTCGATTAACAGTAAATCATGTATTGTACATATCCTGTAAAATAAAACGTGTTGTATAGTACATATTATACGGATAGTATTATATATACTAAGTTAACAAATATTATCGCGACATTTCAATTAATTGAAAGTTCTAAAACTATTCTGAATGAGCAATTATTTAATAGTATCGGTTTAACCGTAAAGGATTTTTTTCATTTAATTTCCTCAATTTAATGCTAGCTTGAACGGTCTTACACAATTTAAACACATCTGGAATCAATTTCGGAAAGATTTTCTAAATCGTTTCTTCTTTTGAATTTTTTGTTGTTGTAAATTCTCTTGTATAATCAATTATGGTTTAGTTTGAAGTGTTTCTTTTACGGTATATGACAGAGCGGATGTCATGTTCCCGGTCGACTAACATCGTTCTCAATACAGGCATGTCAGACGCTGAACGATTTGAGGTCGGTAGTACTCTATGTATTTTCAGTAATAACTGTACTTTTTAAACGTCACTTAATGAAATAAACGAGCACCGGGAGACATTTGGTTTACCGTAAAATCGATGTCACGTGAACGACCAATATTAGAAAAAGTTTTCTTTTCATCCAGAATACGTCTAAACTTGTAAATCTATACGCTTGTGTATTATCTCGGTTACGAAGCACACGCGGGAATTTAGAACGATGATAGTTTTTTGAGTGTCGACAATATAATCTTAGAAGTTTTGTTGTGAACATTATATCGTGTAATAAATTTCGTCATATATGCACGAAAATGTTACCGTTGCTGTGATTTATTTTGATAAGATCAAGAGCGGCACAAAGGATACGGAACAGTATTCAATGTACAAAAAGTGGACAGATGGAAAGATAAGATATATTGCATTGGGGTAGAACATACATTTCAGGCTTTGACATTGGAGCAACAGCAAGGTCGTACGTGTATGACGACGAATATCGCCAAACATGGAAAGAATAGCAATAGAGAACGATCACAAATATTGTACAACGAATATCAGACAAATTTCTCCCTTTCATTGTCTCCAAGGTGGGTTTCCATTCTCAGTGAGGTTCCCCACTATAGTTGCATCTTACTCTCGAAAAATGGGATATAACATACCAAACCATCTTGTCCCAAAATTCGCAAGAGTGCGATAACGTTGTAAAAACGCGTCTGGATTCTCAGAACAAGTACATAGAGCGATGGGATACAGTATACCAAATAGTTTGTCCCAAAATCCGCAAGAGTGCGATAACGTTGTAACAGTGTAGTATTTCATACACACGTTTGAACATGGAATACTACATTGTAGTACAAGGAGCAAAGCTCCGTTTGTTCGGAGGTATTGTTGTCACAATGTCCTATATTCATCACTATATGAGAGTGATGTTTGCGTCATTGTTTACATGGATATCCCACGTGGTTCATGCTAACAGAAAATTAGATAAAACTTAAATAACTGTATCTATTTCTAACGTTTATTCCGGCGGCGGAATGTCAACCATTGCATAACCAGAATTCACGTTATAAATATTACGTCGAGATTTCATCATACGTTCTGTATGAAGCTTGTTTGGTATTCTCGACTGGAACTCGATAAACATATCGTTATACAGTACGCGAAGGCACGTGCATACGGATGCTGACAGCTTCGTGCAAATCACGTTCATAGATTGGACATCACGTGTCACATGCGTGCATGAAAATGACGTTAATATGTACACATGTACACATACCCCCTTGGTATTCGTCAGAAATAGTCGTATTGGAACGCTACAAACGTCAAGGTGACTGATATCAGGTCGCGCGTGACTGATGTAAGGTCACGTGATCCGTCAGACTTCGTTATTTCGATATATGTTAATTGCCATACGATTAATGAGGTATGAGATATCGAGTGATTTTCAGGAATTTCACGAATCCTACGATTCGCCTAGGAATTGTAAAAACACTTCAGTCTTGGTATTGGATATGGAATAGTCTACGATATGGAACTACGCCTAAAGGTTGTACGTGGTACAAATGTATTTTGCGTATGTTATGGAAACTATGCCAGTAAAATTGAAAACTAAACGAGGTAGGCTTTTTGGCATAACATGAAAGAATTTTAACGTTATCCATATTAGCCAAAATGAATGTTAGAAAAAATTAGATGCAATTTGACATTTTACTATACCCATCGTCATTTATCTTGAGAATTTGTTTTCGGATCGTTAACATTCAACGAATATAAAAAAAATCCAGTTATTCACGTTTTTTCCATATTTCATTTCCCTAATAAATTTTATTAAAATAAAGAATATGCGATTTGACAGCCAATTTTATCTATAGTCATCAATCTTGTAAAATACTTCTCGAATCGTTAACATTCAGCGAATATAAAAAAGGAAAAACTATTTACATTTTTTCTGTATTAAATAGTCTTTATTTCCGAAGGAAGCGATGTTTACCCAAGATAGCCAGGAACAGGGTTATCACATATATACACAGGCTACCTTTGTAGTGTTTTTAGATAACGTTTATTATTTTAGATGCGTTTGTTTTTCTATCTGACTTTGAGTATATATTTATGATAGGGATGGGTTGTTTTTTTCTGTACACCAGCAATGGCCTCACTTAAAACATAGTCCAACACTCCAATTTAATCATGTTCGAGATAGTTAAAGAATTTAATTATGTTTATTTTTTCTGGTTTGTTACTTTATAAACATTGTATATTTAAAGACAACACACTGATTCGTTCAGGAATAACACATCTTCACCTTACATTCCATATTAGTTATTATAATTTCCCTCTTGGTCTCAATTTCTTAGGCCGAAGATACAAAACTCATAATTACAAGACATGAGTGTCTTTTGTTCATTTTAATCTTTTTTATCTTAAGCAAGAAAGACGTTTTCTCTCCAGTCCATATCTTATTTATTTTAAATTTACAATATACAAGCTTCTCGCGAACTCCGATTTACTTGTTCATGGTCGTGAGTATGTTTGTGATGTTCGTAGGATTTTCTGACATGACCGCTATGTCTACAACACGGCAATGTTGTTGTACATCTTAATTCATAGATAAACAGATGTTACTGGAGTAATAAACTGGTTTATATGGCGAATGACTTTTATTACCGACCTTTGTACCTGTTTTCGAATTCCTCTTACACCCTAGTAGTAGGAATCACCCTTCTCCTGATCCCTTCGGTGCGACAAGGCGCCATCTTCATTATGCTCTCCTTTGTCCACATACCGATATCGCCCGGACAAGCAAGGGGGTGGGGGTATAGGAGGAGGGCCGGGGAGGGGAGGGGAGGGGAGGGGAGGAGGGCCGGGGAGTGGAGGGGAGGGGAGGGGGTACCGGTATAGGAGCAGAGAACTTGGTCTTTAATGAATACAAATGTAGGTGAGGGAGAGAAGGAAACAGGAGATAAGTATGATGTAGTGAAGGATAGGGGGATAGTTGGAATCCGCTTCAAGGAATAAAGTCTGTCTTAGGTAAAACAAATAAACATATGCAGAGAACAGAGAAACTTAGCAAAACATCGATATTATATAGATATAGTACTAACGCAATGGTATCTTTTCCATTCCGCTAAAACTGGTATAAGATGTTTCTCTCTCTCTCTCTTCAAAGTACCTACCGGAACCGGAAGTGGGTACTTCTAGTTTATAATTTGATCGCCAAGTTCAGCATCAACAGACTTTAAACAGAATGGAATACAAATGAACTGTTCTAATGTCTGTCCAAGTTTCGGTGTTAAAGTAAAAATTAATGTCACATACAATAAATAACTTTAAAAAATCTTTTAAAGAATTTTGCTTGAATGGCCAGATTTTTTTAAACGCAAAGGAGCCACGCGACATTTAAACATGGTCTTGTATTCTTCGGCTACATAAATCTTCCTACTGTTAAGTATGGTTTATAGTCAGGAATGTTTAGTTTTCTACATGATTTAAGATACTTTATTATTGGCAGCAAAAATCAGTATCATCAAATCCTCCTTTTGCCCTAATAATGATAATACCACCCATTTAAGTTAACACGCGAGTGTGAAATAATATGTAAATAGTCCTTGTAATTTCCTTACAGATCGTCAGTCATTGATCTTTGCCCCAATTTCATTTTAATACCTCTTTAGTTATTAGGTGCGAGTTTCCATATTCATGGTCAGATAAACGTTTGTCATTGAAATGACAAATGACCTGCTAAATTTCAGGACCAAATCGCTTGACAGGGTTAAGTATGTGTAATAATTTAATAGCCAAATTATGGAAATTTGTTATCGTGGTTTGGTTGGCAGGAGATTCAATATTTTGATTACCGTACAAGTTCGAGTGCTAAGAATTACGAACGGCAGAATGAACAGGCATTTTATAAATGTCGGAGGTGAACGTACCGAAAAAAGACAAGCATATAAAACATAGCAAACACATGTTCTATTTTACAATTGCTAATATGTATAGCAACTTTCTGGTAGTCAAAATAAGTGTTTTTAGATTGAAATATAATAACAGAATTTGTCGTAGCGTCAACACACATTTGATAGGAAAAGAAACTTGGGAGGCATCAAAACAAATGGAAGGACATAAAACCGACAACAGAGGGCGCAAAGTGCGATACATGAAAAAGAACTTTAAACATAAATAATTTATGAACTTAAAAAACAATAGCAGAAAACGGTTTCGGTCATATATTTTGATCAATTACACAAAAAGGTCTAAACACCTAAAATCGAAAATTGTCGCAGATTTCCTACATTTTAAGGATTTTGTCAAAAAGCATTTTTTTTTTTATTATTAAATTAAAAAACAAAACTAATCTTACACTCTTTGATGCAAAAGAATCCTTCACACGAACATTGATATACATTTGTTAAAAGAAGGAAAGAAAATATCTTTAAAATATGCAAATAACGTTCAACAGACCCGTGAAATGGTCTTTCATGAACGTTAATCTGTGTTTGTGCTTACTCGAACTGATGACCATGTAGACGGGTATACAATGAGACGTAACCACTGGTAACGCCTTGACACGCCTCACGTCAACTCAGTCATAGCTAAGCATCCACGTGGCATACTCGAATAATGGACTGGATTCATCCCAGGTCACAGGTCAACATGTTTTGAACACCGGCCGGGGTTCGATTTCCCGATCGGACGTGGAAAGGTATGGTGGTCACCTGCCCGACCACGTCGGTTTGCCCCGGATACTGCGGTTTCCTCCACATTAAGACCATCCGCGCGCTAACATCCGGGCAAACAAGAGTGATTAATATAAGATGAAATAACTTGTTTCATAATTGTTGCAAAATAAATCAAGTTTATAAATGTTTTGAATATTGCTCGAATCTGATATGTTTTATTTACAGTCTATTTTACTATTTAAGCTTTGATTTGTTTGGTTCCGGTATTCGCCCAAGTTTGGTAGTTTTTTTCAATAATTTACAGCTGGCTGTAATTCCATCGTAATGTTGGTTGTTTTCGGTGACCTTAACGTCACAGGGTTGGTTGTTTTTGGTCATGCCTCTGTCTGACGATTAGCTGTTGTTGGTTACTTTTCCCGCCAAGGTAAGTTTTTATAAGCTTCACATCCGTCTAAAGGTTACTTGTTGTGTGCTATGCCTCTGATCCAAGGTTAGTTGCTGGTGATTCCTCATTCCCAAGGTAAGTTGTGGTTTACGCTTCCGTCCAATGTTAGTTGTTGTGGTTTACGCTTCCGTCCAAGGTTAGTTGTTGTGGTTTCCGTCCAAGGTTAGTTGTTGTGGTTTACGCTTCCGTCCAAGGTTAGTTGTTGTGGTTTACGCTTCCGTCCAAGGTTAGTTGTTGTGCTTTACGCTTACGTCCAAGGTTAGTTGTTGTGGTTTACACTTCCGTCCAAGGTTAGTTGTTGTGGTTTACGCTTACGTCCAAGGTTTGTTGTTGTGGTTTACACTTCCGTCCAAGGTTAGTTGTTGTGGTTTACGCTTACGTCCAAGGTAAGTTGTTGTGGTTTACGCTTCCGTCCAAGGTTAGTTGTTGTGGTTTACACTTCCGTCCAAGGTTAGTTGTTGTAGTTTACACTTCCGTCCCAAGGTTAGGGTTACATGTATACTTTCGTCCAAAGGTAAGTTATGGGTTATGCTTTCGTCCAAAGGTAAGTTGTGAGTTACGTCTCCGTCCCAAGTATATTTATGGGTTACGCCTCCATTACAACGGAAGTTGTGGGTTACGCCGCCATTTCAAGGTTAATTGTTGTAGTTTACCCATCTGCAATAAGATTACACTTATTGGCACGTTAGTGGCATTTTCAGGTGTCCATATTTATTTCGTAATAACTGGAGTCAGTCTAGGAATTTTCATGATGCCAGAGAAGTATTATTATTATTACAATCCTTAATTTATACCATGCCCACCCATACGTTGTACGCGTTAACAATGGAGTCGATTTACGGCGCGTGAGGGAAAATAAACGTTCCATTGACCCTGAACACGCTTCAGTTATGGCGATGAACGATCGCAGATGGCGGGCTCCTCTCTGGCCCGAAGTGTACGCACTTTAATGACAAGGCCAGTTATTGTGACTGTTGGCGTATGATTGCCCGAACATTTCGTAAATGAATACATTCCTACATGTGCACATGATTTCATTGTTTCAAGACGTATAATGCAATTTTTATTGTTTCAGATACATGCGTTTTGGCATTTTTGAAATTGTTGTTTAAGAATGGCTTGAAATTTTGCTGTAACATACTGATGCATTATTCTGTAATGAGTTGTTCGTGGAGAGTTCACTACCGATAGACTCGGTATAAAATGTTGACATTCACTTAATTTTAAAGTTCAAACGCTAAAATCCATATGGGAATGCATGCATCATGATTCGTTGCTAAGCCCGTTTGTTTGTGCTTCAATTAATTGTTTCCAGGTTTTAACATATTGTTTTTGTCGCGTTTGGATATACGCATTCAAACACTTGTACTTTTCTTATGCCAAATGAGATCTGTCAATTCAGGTGGTTGTAATATTTCCGGGACTTTAAGAGCAATACCCTGGCAAATGTCATTCCTCTATTTATTCGATATGTCTAGGTATGTAATAGGCCAGTGTCAAAAACCAAGACTAGTACATGAATGAGAATAAACATATGGGAACATTGGCGCCAATTTATGGCTACAGAATTAGGTCGCTGCAATCACAAACACCAACGTTTGCCTTATCCATTGATACAATACTAATTACTGTTGTGTGCCAACATATGGGAATTCCTTTTTCTTTTAATGACTGGTGTGTAACGTTGGAAGGTATTTCATGTCGTTTCATCTTAGATTATACGGTCATATTGTGACTCACGGTATTGGCGCTACTAGAAAATAGAGTCCTTATTGCGGCGTATTGACTTCAACGTTTAGACAAAAATGAGGTTTTATGGTTTTGTTATTAAATTGCCCTATGTGCACAGTCATACTGACATGTCAAGCCGCTAATGTTATAAATACAGCACGCATATGACAGAGTTTCGTACAAGACACAGTAGCCTCGCTAAATAGGGTCTAGGGGAACCAGGAAGCTGCTACTGCTTATAGCAAAATCCCTATCCTTTAACTGTGTTATAATACCGATACGAACATTACAGGCATTCTTAAAAGGCAATATTCAAAGCTGCATTTTCTCCCTGTTCTTGCCTGTTTCGTCTCGATCCATTGAGGGGGTCAAGGTCGAATAAAGCCCCTCCCACCACACATCAGATAAGCGCAGAAAACTAACTCCCCTTGACTGGATGGCTAATTCTCTGGATAGCGATTCAGGGGCAAAGAGGGATATAGCAATAAATCAGGTCATTTCTATATAGAACAAATAAAGTAGTGGTATATCAATATCAGATTAAATGACGATACCTGGATGCTTAAATCACAGAGACCCGATATGTATAAGTGTCATCATCGTATATATACCTCCACTGTCTACGTGCTACGAACAAAACATTACATAACTGAAGACAACTATAAATCAGATATTTTTTAATTCACGTCCTGTTGCATTGTACAAGAATGCAAGGATCAACCGAAAATAAACTCTTTAAAAAACGACATTTCCTTAAAATGCGACTTAATTAAAACAAACTGTTGACAACACAACAGTGAACTACATATTCCGTCTTTGCGTATTGCAGAGTTATCTTCTCTTGTGAGCAGGTATAGATTGTTACGTCATTGGTTTGTGAGAGTAACGTCATCAATTTTTGAGAAAACGACGTAATTTTCTCACACAAACCAA
>JAUMHH010156233.1:0-18361 GCA_032359455.1 Chlamys rubida | reverse complement strand
TCTCACAAACCAATGACGTAACAATCAATACCTGCTCACAAGAGAAGATAACTCTGCAATACGAAAAGACGGAATAGATATAAACAAAATATAATGCCATTAACAAAACAAAATATCAACAATGTGCTGGTAGCTACCTATATTAGGCACTTTTGTCTTGAAATAGTCACCAAATATAAACGTCCTTTTAAGATAAAGTTGTAGAACATTTGGCAATTTGTCAAGAAGTGATGCAAGAGGAATTTTGCCAACTCCTCGTTATACTACATAACAACACATGACGCACTTTTGCCACTCAGAATTGCAGACCTGGCATCCTGTTCAGAGTCATGATTACTTTGAGTAGAGTCTGGGTGATGTCGCACCACTCTGTTGTTGGAGTTTGTAGCCTTTGTGTCCTCAGATCGATGTCGATCTGTTGAACTCGGAGAATGAGACTCGCGGTGTAGCAGTGACCTTGATGATCCTCGCTTTAACAGGCGTTTTTGTGGAGTTGTTGACGGACTCGGCTCAAGGAGGTGATTGTTTATGATGAGAGAAGACTCACTTTGAAGTAATATTTGATGAAATTTTTTCTCTAAAGATCTAGCTTCTTCCAGTGTAAAAGTCAACTGTGTTTCTAACTGGTGCATTTTAACAGTTTTTTTGTCTACCTCGTCCTTTAAATCAGCAATCTGAAAAATAAATTGTTTAGAGTTGAGGTATATAAGACGTTAAGACACATTTGTTTCATTCTCAAGTTGCGGCCATAGTGATGACGTTATCCAAATAAGACAATGATTTATATATAATTTCGTACCTTTATTATGAAATAAATGAAGATACTGTATTATGTAAACTCTGTACCATATTAATTATTTAACTATTCCCGAAATACTTCTGTATTTATGTTAGTTGGCTCAGCGATTGACGTATGTCATTTACAGTGTAGTACTGATGTGGACATTAATAATGTTCTGTTGACTTGTTATATATTCATGTAAATCTAAAAACATTACAAACCTTTGAACAAGGAGAACTAATGAGATTGTATTATAAACTTGTTCCGATTGTTATGTCTTACATAGTGCTGCTTCACTATATTTGTTAATTTTATATTAAATTATACTGAAATAACATATCTGTATTGATGTCGTTTCTGTCTGAACTTCTCGCCCTTTGTTACTGCTGCTATTTCTCGTGTTAGAAAGGCAGTCTGGGAGACTTTCAAGAAGAGAATAAAGAATCAGTGCCTTATCTGAAAGTAGCATTCTCTTTTAAGTTAAGCTTTTCATACAACAGATATTACCTTTGATCTGATTTGGTGTTGGATATCCACAGTATCGTAAGTGAAATGTATGTTGGATTCTCTTGTGTATGCTGTGCTTGTACATTTTAAGGTTTGAACTAATTTTAGGTACTTCGTGTATCGCCAAACATTGTCCAAAAAAAAATTGTCACTTTTGATGCTAAATAGCTTTAAAGTGTTTTTGCTCACTAAAGCGTTGCCCAGATTGTTTTATGGTACCTGTTGTTGTTGTTTGACAAGGAGGATGTCTTTGCTGGTAATGTTGGACTGAGCTGTGGCCAGATCGGTCCGATACTTCTGTACAGTGTTCTCCAGAAATGTCTGCTTTTCGAACAGGTTCTTCCGCACAATATCCCTGGAAGGCAACCAACCACGATGAGCATGCATCCACTTGGTAACAATATACTTAACCCTTTCACCACTGTAGACCATAATGGACTCATCCCAATAAATGCATGGTAGAGTCCACTTAAGTTACCAAGGGGTGAAAGGGTTAAATAGATTCTAAACGACCATGATGTTTCGATTTTAAAAAAATCACGTTATCGAATGGTGCACGGTACTAATCTAACGGCACAACAATATTACATGTTTTAAGAATGTATCAGAAAATTTCGAGAAATCTAGTGTTTAGTATAGTAAGCAAGGTCACTTTGGATAATGTTTACATATAAATACAGTCGTACATCAGTCTATTGTAGAACGAGTAAATATTGGTCGAGTACTTAAGCATTCTCGGAGTTGTCAACTGGTGTACATAGTATGTCTAGAAAGTATCAACTAATCATAATCGTGGTCAAGGAAGTGCCCCAAGTATCGGCAAACATATTCCAATCCTTTTGACGTTGACACGGACATTGAAATATAAATATACAGCCAAACACTAAATTTGGACCGATCCGTAGTTTATTGCATACATGCAACAAGTTTGGTGACAATCCATATATAGATACTAAAACATATTGTCTAGAAAGGGACAATCCATTGAAATTAGGAACTTTTTGCGCATTTTTAGCTCATCTGTAAACTTGGATTGAGCATTGCCAACATGAGAGAATATACTATATTTGAAAGATTCATCGTTATTTAGGGAAGACATCTAAAAAGCAATTTGTGAAAAGAATAAGCAAAGTAATGGAATGAATCATTTTACAATTCATAAGTGCTAATATATATAGGTATTACAATTATATATGGATAACGAAGATAAAAAAATCTCTTAAAAGTAACATATTTACAATGGGGAAAACGACAAACGTGAATTGATTTAAAATTAAATTGAAATTACAATGTGCATAAAATAAAATAGATACTTTGGAATTGGGATTAAATAAAATAATTCCTACAAAAGCATGACAAAACTTGACATTTATTTGGGTTACTTCTTCAACACGTCTGTGGAAAATAGATATTTTTGAAGTAATTGACATGGATACAAGTGAATGTTGAAAAATAACAACGAAATTGTCGAGAATATCCATACTTACACTTTCGCACAGCATTTACTATCCACAAATACAAAACATTAGCCATAATATGTGGAGATTATCAGAGACTTTTACGTTTTGTTGTTGTTGTTTTTTCTCAATTTTTACGAGAACCGCTTGCACCATGATAATTTTATACATTTTGGCCTATAAAATGTCCTTAATCGTTCTTGACGAAATTGATAAGTACAGGAGTCTAAAAAAAATCTTCAATAAAAAGAAAATTACAAAAAAAAAGTACAGTAGTCTTAAGGTATCAAACCAGTTGTGTACCTTCCAGTAAAAACAAAACTATCGTTTTAGTTCAGAACAATCTAATACTGTATACGGGGTAATTCTTGTTTACAATACTGTATACCAAGTTTTTGTTTTTTTTAACACGGTAAAATATCATGATCAAATGAGTCTGCGTCTTCAACAATATTGGATATTTTTCTAAAAGTAATTTGTTGTGAACTCTATACAGTAGTTACTTCAAATAGTGTTTAAAGCTGATACTTGGGGTAGAGCTATATATATATATATAGCTCTACCCTATATAGATATATATAGTTCTACCCTATATATATATATATATAGCTCTACCCTATATATATATATATAACTCTACCCTAAGTCTCGGCTTTAAACAGTATTTGAAGTAACTACTTGAAATGAGCTGTGTATAGTACAGAAATTAACACTGAAATCACGGCTGTGTGCGCAGTCTAAAATAACACTGCATGAAGTCACATTTTTATAGAGTATTTCTTCCACTATTCGCTCAGAGAATACGTCAGCTCATCTAGATACAAGGATAAAATGCACATCAAATGTACGTACCAGTTGTGTCTTGCGCGCTCAGAAGCCACCTCTGTGCTGATTCCTTTGTTCTCCAACTCGTCTTTGGTTGTGTTGATATCGGTCTTCAGAACCAGAAGCTCCTGTGTGTAAACAAATAATTGTACCCAGTAAAGCATTGCTCTATCAAATGAGAAACGTTCCAATTCAATTTCTTTTTTAAGAAAAAAAGCGCAAGGTATGTTTGTTTTTATTTCGGACAATTAGTCATACCGAAAAAATGTTTGTTTGGCGGGATGGTGTAGGAATTCTAACCCGGTAGTATTTTTTATTCATGACTACATATGTCTAAAACTAATGTGTCGATATTAATGAGATTCAAAAGCACGAGGATCGTTAAAATCGATGGCGGTTTAATATGTTACTCGTTGTCAGTCAGAAATGCGTTACGATTTTGTGTTTTGACCCTGTGCTATATAGTAACGCTAAAACAGACTCGTATTTGTTATGGTTCTCTATAGCATATTGTGAAAGATGACGTTGTGGTATATCGTTTTTTTCTTAAATATGACATGGTATGATATTAAAACTTTCTTATAATTATAATCATTTAAATCGAAAAGTTCTTTTAATACGTCAATAGAGCAAAAGTGGAATGTTGGCACTGAGTCTGTCTACAACCTTGTTTTACATTTAACCTTGTCATTTTCTAGCACATGACGTGTTTTACAAGAATACTTTCAGTGGTTTAAAACGTACGTCATCCAGACTAGCTAGGTCCCTCTGGCGCTTATTAGACAAGTTCTGCCGTCTATCCAGCATCCGTTCTATCTCGTTGATCTGGCGATAAATAGCGAGGGAAACAATTTTTATTGATTAACACATTTGTTACAATATCATGTTCACACGTCAAACTTATATTTACATCAACGCTATGAGCGAAACACCTACTTGCTTCATAGTGTATTAATATTCATTTCTATATAAAACGAATGAAAAGTCCATTGGAGTGAACTAGCCAGTTGTCTCCTGGAAACCAAAGATCAAATATTCCACTAAATTACGTAAACATCTCAGCTCAGGCAACACTCGCGGAGCAAGTTACAGTCATGTCTACTTTAAGCTCCCTCCAAGTGCTTGGTGCTGAAATACGTAGTTTGCAATTTAATAAAAGGTCATGAGAAGGTCTTTGTGTCGTGGAGAGATTTGAAAACGTTGACGTCATCTAGCAAAGGACGTGGTCGAATTTTAATCAAGAAACGTCACATTTCTTTATGCAACAAATGTGTCTGTAAATGGTATGATAAAACAACATGTAATTATATATCAACAATCCGTTTGTTCTGTTCAGGGTGTCGCATCCTCATAATGAATACGATCTAATAAAGACTGGCGCCACTGGAGAAAACGCCCAAAAGAAATAAAATGTAGCAGACAAAAGAAACGGGTCCCAAGAGTTGTAGCAATGGGGTCAGCGGATCGATCCTGATATCTCCACTGCCCACTAAGCAGAAGAAAACCCTCCGATTCTGCAGGGCCACCCGAATTAGTCGCCTCATACGGTGAACCATGCAGTAAAATAAAGCAGGTCTATTCAAATGCTATCGCGTAAACAATGAAAGCGTGAGGTCATAGGAATTTACTTCGTTCTACTCGAGTTTCTATCGATGTGACAAAGACTAATCCACCTACCTCCTTTTCATACTCCTCTAGATCTTTCTGACGTTGTGCTAGGGACTCCTCCTTATCCAACATCTGTTGTTCCTTGTCCAGGACTGCCTGCTTCCGACTAAGAAAATCCATGTCAACCTGTAGAAGGGACAGCATGTCCTCCCAGGCCCGATCTCCAGACTCGGCAGACACCGTCCTGGACAGACTTCAAGTAGAAGAAACAAAACATGTTACTAACACCAACAAGTGACATGTTCCAAGAAACATCCCGAAACATAAACTGGAGGTATATTGTACATAATTCTTCCATAAAGATTCATCCAAAAGAGAATGAATGCAAAAGAAGTAGAGCAATGATATCATAGATACAGTTATCTTGACATTGGATCAATGGCCCTAAATAGAAAATAATATTCCTTTCAGCTAAATATGCCCGGAGTATTTTTTATAGAGTAATGTTGCCAAAACAGTGAAGTGTATGGGGCTCCGTTTTGCCCTTCACTGCACTGTTGATATCACCAAATCTTGAAACTCGAAACCGAACCGGAAAGTCGTCAAATTACAACGGGAAAGTTCTACCACAAACAGATGGGATTTTTTTATGATGTCATCAGTCAATTTTTAGACATTTTGCATGTATCTGAACGTAAAGTCCTATAGCAACGATTGCTGCTGTGATATTCAACAAGGGATACCATTATAGAACAAAACTATTTTTTTTGGAATATGCTATCCAAGTTGCTCTACCAGGTAGTTTGTTCGTACCTGCTGTGTTCGGATGTGTCACCGTCTTTCTCCTCTCTCTGGTTCTGGTGTCTGTCTTTCTGCTCTAACACCAGTCGCTTGTACTTGGAAATCTGTGGTGATGAACAGTAAATCAAAGTGAAACAGAAATCTGGTGAAAGGGACACAACAGGAACCGTCAAATGTATACATCGATAATTAATGCCGAGTATAAAAAAGGTAAGTAATAGGAGTGAAGGTGTGCTAATTAATCGTTAAAAAAACATGATTAGTGCGATAGTTTAAAAACGTTAGCACACTTTTTCTTCATTTTCTATTGTCTTTTCGTATCAACTACATTGAGATTCCATTTTGTCATTGTGTGTTGATACTGTGGTATATATATTTATATTTTTAATGTTATTTGCACGTTTTTAATTACATTTTAATTTGATTTCAATATGTACATTTACAAGTAAAAATTACATAAGAATGTACCACATCATATGAAGCAGATTATACGTCATGGGTTACAGGTCCACCCTCCTCAGTTCTAATGACTGTTTAAAATATAGACAAGTCTTTAATAATCTTTGGACTTTTAGAAGATAATTTTGTACTTGTGTTCTATTGTTTATTTTCTTTCTCAGACAAGTCTGAATTTATGTTTACAATTTTATCAGCATGCTACATTTCACTCACATAAAATTCATCCTTCTACCTTTAGAAAAATAAGAGCAGCTTTTAAAACCTTTTTATTCTATGGTCGCTCCAATCGTGATTGGTTATCTATTATTAATTACACCTGGTGGCCTAGAATGATTTCCCTGTGGTCACGAACTTTTACTCTTTTCATTATGGCTTCGTTTAGCTTTGAGATATTTTTGTTTCCGCTAAAGTTTTCCGATTTGTTGTATGTGAATTCTAGTGTTTTCTGAGTACAGGTATCATTTATTTAAAGTGAATTAACCTAATCAGAGACAGGAATCTCGGACAAACCATAAAATGTTGTTTTATGCAATGAGTGACCATACTAGACACTAATTAATGTTATTGTTACTTGACACCGACCCTGTAGGATCTCCTAAGGGAATCAGAGGGTATCGACCGACCCGCATTACTCTTTACTGACTAGATTGTCGAGTATTTGTTTTGCCTCGTCTGTTTATTCTGCTGTCATATACGGAGTGATCTATATGGATTTTGTGAAATATATATCATGTATAATATCATTGGTATACGTTGGTGCTTGATAGTCAAGTTGTCCTTGAAATGCGCTGAGTATGTTCATGTCAAAATTATATCACATTTCAATATTAAATGCTCAAATCCAATAATCAACGCTCTGATTCTATGGTAAATTCTCAACAATATTTCAAATTTAAACATGATGCCGGAATCAAACACATTCCGTTAGATATAAATACCAAGCTATTTGGAATAAAGATGTTTCGTATATGTTTCTGCTATTTAGAGTGGTATATTTTTCAGCAACCTTTTTATCGATTTTTCTTCTCGTATAGCTTTCCCTTAGTTTCTGACATCAAGTTGACCACTATGTACCAAATAACGTGTTCATTGTAGTTTACATGATCACGAGACATACCATCACAGTGGTGCAGGTTCTCTGGGTGTTCATGATATCACTCTTGGAGACTATTTCTGTTGTTGTGCTAAGGTGCCTGACTTTTTTTGTCATTTTATTGGATGCAATTTAATTCCGACGTTATGTTTCAGATATAATTACGAAATGATATTTAATAATAATTGACTAAAAACAATAAATAATTAAACATGTTTTATGACTCTACTAAATGCAGGCGAACACTTCTCAGTTCTAGATATGTTTAATGAAAAGATAAGCCTTAATTATGACCGAAGAATATTTCTTTGTGTTCTACACTTTTTGGATTCTAAGAATTCATCAATCACCATTAACAAAATGGACATAAAATCTTAAAATATCGAACTAGTTCTGTTTGCGTACAGTATATTTATAGCAATGCCGAAATCACATTTGTGTACAGAATAAAAAAAATAGTAATATGGCCCGAAACCTCAGTTTGCTATGTACAAGACAAATGATAACACTGTGGAGTCACTGTCGTGTGAAATTTATCAATAACGCTGCCCGAAAGCATGCAGTTATGTACAATCTAAAAATAACACTACTGTTTAATGAATCGATAAGTCTGAATTATAATCTTAGGACCGTCAGTGGACAAAATGACAGCCAGATTGTCAGAGTCTGAAATGTTATCTCTCAATATATTGATTTATAGTTATATATTTTTGTAAGAACTCTTATCTAGCATGTTGGTTTAAAGGTTATTTGGAGAAAATCGTGTTTCTCATTCTCAATAATATTGCAGGCTTTCAGCTTCCAGTTTCTTGAAATATTTTCCAAACGACCGCTACCTTTTTCCAACCATGTGTACAAAGTAATAATTTAGTAAACAATTTACGAAATTACATGTCCATAGTATATAAGTAAAGTTATGTACGTTAAATCTATTTTTGTACAAAAGTAATTCGCTACAGTAATTTAGGGAATACATCGTATCTTAAAAGGACTTTCTGACGTTCCGACAGTACCGGCTTTTTTATTGCAAATTCGGTTTTATATTAACAGCTCTGGTTTTATCTTCCAATCTTGAATATTTTTGCATGTTGTTATGTCATAAAAGTTAAAACATATGGGAAAATACCCTATTTTAGAACGTTATCTGTTTCGCTTATTAATAAATGATAAGCACTGTTTTATCCATAAAGATAAGTAAAATATAAATAAGCAATAAAATAATGGCTTGCACACTTTTATTTTTACTTAATTTGACATTTTTTATTGAATTATGATAAAGAAAGCCAGCAAGCTTTATCATATTATTATATTATCATTGTCCAACAAGTCCTTTTCAAAAGAATTATTCAATAAAAATGATATGTTGCGAAGCTTTTAATAGAATTATAGTTGTTCGAAATTTTAATCTATGAAAATGGAAATATAAGTTAAATGCATAAAAACAAGTTTCCAATTTATTGACTGCAAAGCTTATCGAACAATGAACATTGAAATATAACATGACTCGACAGGGGAAGCTACTCTAAACTAGAAAAAAAAACTCCTTTTGTTTCTTCTATAGAGAAGTGAGTAAAAGTTAAAAAAAGATAACACTCTTAATGGAACTCTTCACGATTATAACTGACGCAGTGGTCCCCTTTAAATTAAAATTATATATATTAAATGTCCATGATCTTCACCAATCCTTATTTGTGTGACTATTAGTACTGTTATTGAAATCGTATTTCCCCTAAAATCACCTCTCAAGCTTTTTTAACAGAATTTTTCTTTTCACTTCTACCTTGATATCTAACCAAAGTTTCTCCGAATCCTCAGTTTTATTACATCGATTGAAAATACCTTAAAAAGACCATCGTACCCTCTTTCGATAGCTTACTCCTAGAAACAGAACCGTGATATTATTGTCCCATAACTATTAATGGCCTTCCAAACGTAATAAGCGACCGCTGGTATCTAACGGTATGGTAAGTGCATAGCAACAGGGGTAAATAATGCAGGACTATAACTGTCGACCTCAACATCACAGTCGATGATTAGCACCAGGTGTGCTACAGCTATGTATTATACTGTATAATAGTGAATAATGCAAAGACTCGCAGACACATGGCATTCACCTTTTGATGTGATTTGGAAATGTGTTACCGTTTCGTGGACAATCAAATCTTGGGTATTGATTTTGGAGTCCTCTAGGTAATCAGATATCTGTCTGAGGCAACATTATAAAGTATTCATAACATCTAAGGTCTAACTTCATCAGAAACTTTTGAATGTTTTTTCCCGATGTTGTGAAGAAAATCTAGGGCAATCTTTCAGCATCTTTGATTGCTGGATATGCTTTCTGTGAAGGTTCCTACCACTTCTACTTCCTCAGACTGATAGACGGTGTTAGAGTTGAGGGTTTTGAACACAGCGCTGTTCAATTTATTTATTCATTTATTCATTCATTCGTTAATAGGTTAATGAGTACAAATTCTACGATCATGGTACAAAATATAAAGCATGTATTCATTTTCGCCATAAAGCTCTGACCGAAGAGCTCACCTTTTGTCTATTTGTGAAAGTCTATTAAAATTGAAATGTTGAATGTAGCAATTCAAAGCTATGTGATTGCTAAGCCTAATGCATCACATATCTTATGAATAGAGTATGTACTGTACTACTGTATGATTATCCCAGAGTTATTGCTATATTATACAGATGCATTCATAAATTTCTTTTTCTTTATTTTTATAAAATTTCATTGTCATTCATTTTTGATACATTCTTACATTCTAACTTAGGGTATACATGGTAATTAAGATTTATAATTATTTTCAATGTTCAATTTCCCAGGTATCACATGGATAGCTCAGGTCCTGTTTTGTTTAGCTACATCAACCACGTCTACGACTTACCTACGCTATACTAACCATTCTTATACAACCTATATATGGCGTGTTTATAACTCTTCATCCATTGTTCAAGAGTAAAGGAAATAATGTAAGGATCCAAAAACCAATTGTAGAACATTCCACTTTTTGGAAAACAATGCTGCAGGTTAAGCGTTAAACTGAGTCGATTAACATCTTGTTTGACTGGTTTATTTTAATGAACAAGAATTTGTCTTACTACTTCTAGCTTTAAACATAGGACAATCTGCATTTAGTTGCTTTGTACTGTTTAAAGTTTATAAACTCGCGTACATGAGTTCAAAGTCAAAATATGACCGAGTGAGCATGTTTCGCGTTCGATTTCAGAGAGAAAATATTATATATATAATATAAACGGCACGTGATCACGATCAGTCATATGTGAACTACTGTGGAGACTTTCACCGGGGCCTGTATTCATAAAACTGTTATCATACTCAAAACTTTTATCATGCTCAAATATGGTTTCTATGTGATCAAACTTGTTACTCGCTAAAATTAAAATTAAAAAGTCAAGTTAAACATTGAAAACAGTATTCAGCATTAAGTCCCTCAATTTGTTTCCCAAATAACTGACAAAAAGATCATTTTAACTAATTCATCACCGGAGCAAAAAAAGGAATTGTGCACTAAATATGAGTTTGAGCATGAAAACGGTTTCGTGAATATGGGCCTAGTAGCCAAGTTTTAGGTGATAATAAATAGTTACGGTGTAAGTATAGACCCCTGTCACACGGGTCATGAATTCATTGGCAAGTATACTACATACAGAAAAACTTTACCACCCTCCCCGTCTACTTACCTGGTTTTGACATATGGTTCGGAACTGCTCTACCTCCCTTCCTAGCAGCGCCATCTCCTGGCGGAACATCTTCCGACATTCTGACAAGGTGTCGAACGCACGACTCGTCTGCCATAAAAACAAATTGTATGATTTCTAACTTTTATATTACAAATTGGCTGATATCGTTATGTTTCTCATTTGTTTCCCAGAGACTGGTGGGACTGTTGTGCTTAAGCTGAAGTCAGATATATCATTTTCAAATCGTATGCGTATTCAGTCATGTGAAAAGAGTATTGTATACTTTCTCTTTGGGTCGCAGCATTTAACTATTCCGCCTTTTCGTATTGCAGAGTTATCTGCTCTTGTGAGCCGGTATTGATTGTTACGTCATTTGTTTGTGAGAGTAACGTCATCAATTTTTGAGAGTAACGTCATCAACACAAACCAATGACGTAACAATAAATACCTGCTCACAAGAGAAGATAACTCTGCAATACGCAGAGACGGACTATGCATTCCTATGTTAAAGCTGCAGTAAGATATCTTTTTCAATTCTCGACACACTTATTCAGTCAAGTGAAAAGATTATTACAACTAGCTCTATTTGAGTCATAACAGTTAGCAATATGCATTCATATGTTAATACCGACTAAGGTGCTTACAGAACGTCCAGACAGGCCTGACGATTATACGTGTTATAACAAGTAAGGATTACAATACTGAGTTAAGTGTAGAGCTATTTAAACATAGCACTATATATAAACAATGTACAGTGGTATACATCAAGTACACGCTTAAAGCCAATTTAAAAGTCCTGTTGGTGACAGCCGACCTCTTACCTACTTTAATGCTAACGTGTGTGTCCTCACTGACTCGGCCTTGGCAAATGGTGCATGGCCTAAGTCTTAAATTATCTAAGGTACTTGAAAATAATTTGAATTAAAAATAATGAATTTATGTGGTAACCCACTTTGAGTTACCCTAACGCTGAATATTGTTTTAAAGCTGAGAATTATCCTTGAAGTTCGTGGCGCCTTAAACACATGACCGTGACACTAGTGAGAACCAGCAGATACTCGTTTTTACATTTATACCACTACAGGACAGTCATTAGATCATACAATATGCATACATCCATATAGAAACTCATCAATAACTAGTGTATTATGATTCTAATCGTTTATATGAAGACAAACTGTCTATTCCGTCTTTGCGTATTGCAGAGTTATCTTCTCTTGAGGGCAGGTATTGATTGTTACGTCATTGGTTTGTGTGAGAAAATTACGTCGTTTTCTCAAAAATTGATGACGTTACTCTCACAAACCAATGACGTAACAATCAATACCTGCTCTCAAGAGAAGATAACTCTGCAATACGCAAAGACGGAATAACCACTGGCAAGTCATATATACCAGCTGTTTAAACAGCTTTAATTATATATGGATATACCCATTACCAGATCGAATTTGTTTAAGGTTAAATCAAAATTTGAGTTGATAACAATAATTAACCTTTATATCAAAGGCATACAAGACACTAACGTTTATGAAGCTTGTTTAAACATTATACACTGTATCTCCGCCTATTATACGATGACAGGTCGGTAATCTGTTTTATTGATTTTGTCTTAAAGTGCCTTCAATGGATTGCTTTCTATATGACGTCGAACTTTTAACACCATATTCATAAAGACCGTTCACAAAAGGTATTCAAAGGATCCTTAAGCAAATTGTAACATACAATATCTGGCAGTTCGAACTTTATCGGATATTTTGATGTTTGTTTGCTATGTTTTTGAAGTCTCACTACAGTTGTGACAGTATGATCCCAGATAAAGGGACAATTCATCACCATTTAAAATGTCTTCCCTCTGATATCACAGCTAGGAAGAAGTAGTTTGCTACCACATGTTGTCATTTTTTATTCATTACCGGCTAGAATGCAATTCCTGAGGAGGGACCGCCGAATAAAAAATGAAAAAGAAAACGGTCCAATCTGTTGTTATGGGGGACAGCAGAAAAGCTGCATGTTTTCTATGTTCTCAAGGCATAGACATTGTACACATTCCACAATTCGTATACATTTTGTACGTTGCGAGCAATCTAAGACAGCAAATCACAATCCTTTTTGTTACTCGAAATGTGTCACAAAAGGTGACATTTTGGCGTTTCGTTAAGCGGAAGAAATGCACATTTTTTTAATGGCTGTCAAATTGGTCATTTCTGCATTCACAACAGGTGTTTATTTTTTGGACATATTTTTCGGAAACGTGTTTGATTTTTAAAATGTATCATAATTTGATAAATATTACAAAAGCCGGTTACACGAGATCAAAACGAAACTTAAACGTGATTTAAACCTCAGAAGAGTACATCCTTAAGAGAACGACTGTTAGGATAAATGATATATTGTAACATAACCGGTAAACTTACCATGATCCTGCATGAACTGCTGTGCCTCCAACTGCTTGTCGGCGCTATCAATCAAAAAGAATCGTTCACCTTTCGCCGCACATGCGTCGAACGCATCATTCCAAGTGTGAAGAGAAGACGAAAGATTTACGCAACTTCCGGCGAAAGCATTGCAGTCATAACCCGCAGTTACAGTTACATCACTCTTCACTGGTGAAAAAGATAAAATACACTAATGAGTAGTAAAATGCATACATATACTAGGCATATGAGACAAGGATCCTTTTCATTGGTGAAAATGGACAAAATTATACTTGTTTCGAATCTACAGTGATAAAGCATAATTCCTATGATTACCAATATTCTAACATAGTGATGATATATTGGAGTATGGACCATTCATTTGAACGTTAAGGTTTTATATTTAGTATGGCGTGTTGTTTTGTCACTACCCCACTTCTCGCTACGACGGCGTACACATCACTAATATTTAACCTAGATGTATATGAGGATAAAACCAATGAAAAATAAGACGCTTACTCTTCCGATACACCTGGTCTTATTCTCCTTGTACCTTTTTTAAGAGTCTCCATGCAAATCTTTCTTTATTTATATTTTGTCCTGGGGTTGTCGACTTTGGTATTTTTAAGGATTTTTTTTTGTCTAAGGAACCCAGATTTTGTACTCAAGCCGATTACATGTTTCAAAAGTGATGTCACGGTCGGGTCAAATGTATTCGATTGTGTATATATTAGGTATTTTGCTCTTAATCCCATGCTCAGATTTACATGTCAACGCAATTTTGAAAGGAAACAAGCGGTTTTGGTAGCTATGTCATTATTCTAAATGAATATATTTTACATAAAGGTATTTTTTTAAATAAACATACATGTTTCAAACCATCATTTTGTCCAAAAGAAATGTAAACAATTTAATGTAGATTTAAACCAAGTAAACATGAATATTAAAAACAAAGTTTTCCTTTGTTAAGACAGGCAAGCGGAATAGTCAATTTGGTATTTTTGAAATACATTTCAGGGGTCACACTTTCTTGCACCCCTGCCAAAATGTCAAGACGAAATAAGTGAAATGATGTTAGCAATGTGAGTGGTTTCAGGGTTAAGTAATGACCAATCGCTATGGGGATACCAGTCTTTTAGAGACAACAGAGAAGCGACATACAATTTCAAAGCCGGTCAATGTTACCGTTAGGCTGCTTTACAATTATTTTGATAAATTTAAATGATCAAGCAAGTCTACTAGTGTCATTCACATGCTGTCACCCACTGAGCATTCGATTTTGTAATGAAATATTCCAACAGAGAACGTAAGTGAGCTTATTACCTGGGTTTTCTGGAATAATGTTTTGTTTGTATGTTTTTTACGTCCTATTAATATGTATGGACTTTGAAGACGTGCTAGGGTTTGGTGGTGGAGGAAAGCCGAAGTACCTGGAGAAACACGACCGACCTGCGGCCAGCACCTGGTGACTGCGTAACGTAGGCTTCAAACCCACGACCCATTGGTGGCGGGTAAGTAGTAGCAGAATGGCAGACGCCTTAACCACCGAGCCAACGCTGTCTTTCGGGAGTGGATATTTCTTGATGCAATACAAGTATAGATAGAACTGTTATTTACCTTGAAAGTGAGTCGTATGCTGCCGCCAGTAACCATTGGATACGTCTGTGAACAATACGTCGTTAAGATAACAGGTGTTATTGGCTGAGTCGTATATGATGGACATGCACCAACCAACAGCCGAGCAGTGAAGTGCACACTCAGACTTTGATCTCACCACACCCACTGACGTCACGTAGCTATGCGGAAACCAATTTTCCATTGCAGAGTTCTCATCCAGGACAAGACTACCATTCGCCACGGATAGTAACAGTAATGCTATATAATATATAAGGACAAAAATCTCTTAAAGATAATGTTTTTTATGAAAATGAAATCGATATTAAATTTAGACATATTCATTTTTTATTGATTTAACAGTACAAGAAAATATAACATGTAGTCCTGTGTTGGTTAGTCATGTCTTGTGAATGTGCAAAGAACAAAAATGTGCTTGCTTTTTATATCCTGACACAAAATTCATTCAGTGTCCCTTTTCTTCCAAGGAAAAATGTTCAGAACATTTTATCGAAGCCAATATTACAGTAATTAATTTCAATTTTGGTCAAATTTGGAAATGAAAGTGTTGAACTTTAAGAACATTCTATGCGTTTGTCTTATTGTCTGTATGTTTAACTATTGTTATATATTACTAACAGTAATTGATAAAATATTAACGAAATAAACATGCGTCAGAGGGTATATTTTAAATTAAAATAAGTCTAAAATGAAAATAACCACTTAAAATACGAATTAATACGTAGCCTATTGAAAATGAAGAAAGTAATCCAAACTTCTGCAGCATATGGCCGGTAATCCATTAAAGACTCCTCCGTGGTATTAAAGGTCGAACAAATGCAAATGTCTAAATTCAACATTATTCTATAGAACTAATTAATCTGGCATTTACTTATTGTTGCCGTAAATTGGAGTTCTTATCTCATAACCTTACCATAGAAAGGACAAGTGTCTATTAAGTCGACATCAAAACATGTAGGCGGAGTTATGCAACATTTCCGCAAACGAAACATAATTGAAAACGATCTATGTCATCAATTTACACCTACTCGATTTGATTATCAGATAGAAACGTGACCAAAATAGGAAAATATTCCTTAAATAAAGCAGTCAATACAATAAAGACATGCATAGCAGTTTTTAAAAATAAAAAAATAACAATAAAATGTTTTGTATTATTTAAAGTAAATATATTTTAATTTCATCAATATCATCAAGGATTCCTATACAACTGAAGATAAAACACGCAAGAAATCCACTGTAGTTGTTCGTACATAAAATAACATCCCCTTACTTTCGTTTTGAATATGCATGTAGCTTAAGGACTACATCAACCTTCAGTTGATTAGAACGACAGTATAGTGATCCACGGTACAGGGTTCGAATCTTAGTTTGTCCCTGTAGATGTTATTGATCAGCACACTGTTCACTTATTTATTATTTTTTCATAAAAGTTCCACAAGGTATAGTTTCTGTTTAGATTTGTTGTCATCAAAGCTATAGTCATGAACAATGTAAATTGCTTAATATAAGTTTTTGCTGTGGTGCCGGGATCCGTAAGCAAACACATTATCTCCAATAATGCAGTGGGGCTATAATAAACGCCCCGTACTATCATGTCTGGGTATTCATCGCTAGCAACGTTGAATTGACTTAACATTTGTATCATTTTCCTACTACTCTTTACCAACTAATAATATTATGAAAACATCTCTCATCCACAGTGCGAGAGCTTAAAATCCAGTGTTGTGATTAATAGAATCTTCCCCTACCCTGAGGGTGTGACAGATAAATCTCCAACCCCGAGGGTTGAAAATTTCTCTGTCACACCCTAAAAATGGGGATAATTATTTTGCTCCCATCCTATTATTTCAGTCACAACTCGACCGACAATAGTGTAAACAAAAAACACATGTAGGGTATGAATATCGTCATTCACTTTTGATGACGTCACAATTACCGGTGACGCATTTTAATGACGTCACAATAGAACACGTGCTAATCGACACGAGGCTATCTCCCCCTAGGGGGTGATACGCCGGCTAAAACAGGAGACACGCCTGTGAAGGGTGGGAGAAAGGAATGTCATTTCAGAAAATAACATTCTCATTCCTAAAAATCTTAAGAATGTAGACACGATCTTGATTGGTCAAGAAATATCTTTCCGTTATAAGATAGTACTTTCGATATATCTGAAAGTGAAATTGAAAGACCTGGCAATAGTTTTTATACCAAGCCTTAATAAGCCCTTCAATGAATAAATCTTCATATGAAAAAAATATATATAAAACAGTCTGCCAGAAGAGGGACATACTTCTTTCCCTTAGGAAAACCCCAGTCTATGCTGGATATCTTTCAAGAAAAAATATTCATGAGGGGATACTGTCAGTCTGTTGCATTTAAGCCTTACATTTTCAAATTTGAAGCAGAAACAGAGAAACGAAAAGAATAAAGGTCGTATCAATTGTAATTGGGCAGAAGGTATATTTTTTTTAATGTACCAGAAGACTCAACATCAAACAAACAGACAAATAAATAGAAAGATAGGTAGATAAATAGATAAATTAGTTGTTACATATATGTAGAAGGTCTATTATACTTTTTTTGCATCTGGAGCGACCAGCATATATTGGTTTTTACGTAATCAAAAATGCACGCTGATGATTTGCAACACAGACGAATATTGTATAAATAAACTTAAACATGTATATATTGTTTTACCTAAAACACTTGCAAATGTACAATGAAAAAATAAATCACTTACCTTTCGCTAATATCAGGAAACATACTCTCAACACAAACATACTTGACTTGCTTCGAAGAGGACACTATTAGATTTTGAACAGCATAAAGCATAACCTGCTCAGATAGATTTAAGTTAAAATGCTCTGATGTTGACGTGATTGTCACAATAAATCAACTAGTCGATGTTTACAGACTTCCCTCTGTGATCTTAACAAAGGAGTGGTATCTGAGTTATAGTCGATTGTTTGCTTTTAAATTGCATTGTCCTGATGGATCGATAGCTTGTTAACAGGTAATGATTTAAGTACCAAGCTAATGTAACAATCAATATTTAAATTTATGCGTG
>JAUMHH010156222.1:0-18363 GCA_032359455.1 Chlamys rubida | reverse complement strand
CCCAAAACACACACGCGTACACTACACGCATGCATCTTGCACACAGGGGAGGCCGTCCTTAAATGACCATAGCTGTTTATAGGACGTTAAACAATATTAAACAAAACAAAACCAAACCTGTTATAACAATCTAAAGGTTTGTCTACACCTGTATTTCTCTGAATGAAATCTTATACACATATAAATCGGAATCAGACAAGTATTAATTCAAAATACTTCTTGTTTTAATGATACAAATCAATTTTAAGGCTACACCGATAATCGAAACCGCCAATACCAGAATATCTTATTTCAAAGGTTTTCAAACTATTAAGGCGTTTTGGCCGCTTCTGTTTTGGTCATCATATAAATTGCTTAAAGAGGTGGTCGGTCAATAAAAATATCAATGATCAATACGAATACAATGTAATTATGTTCATACTTCTATTCGTCAAGGTCTAGATATTTTTAATAAAAACTAAATACCATCTAGTTTAATTTAGATTGTATCTGTGTCATTACAGTGTAACGGTAGACTGGAACGAACATTAACGCATACTATGGTTATATTTTAGGATAAGTACTTTTTAATGCAATAACCAAGTGAAGATATAACGCCTTAACCAAATCAAATATAAATGTTATTAATTGCACGAGTACATGTTACCTCCTGACATGATCTAGATATTAAACAGGACTCATGCTTGACGAAGCAAATATGAAGAAGGGCTTTAATTAACTATTTTATGTTTTAAAACGTAACCTGATACATACCTTTTCAAATTACCTATCATTTACCCAAAACCGTGACATCACCAAATGATGACTTTTATTTACTGATTGGTAATAAATGTCGTATTTCCTTTGCGTACTCTGACCATAAATCATTTTGATAAACATTATTCGAAATAGCAAGCTTACAATATCAAATTAAAATATGTGTTTCGGTTGAGGTACCAAATATAATTCCAGATCACCTTTATTGCCGGAATAATCTATAAAAATGATATATTGGAACAAATAAAAAAAAATAGTCTAGATCTTAAGATATTGAAGATGTCATTCTTTAGATGAATATGTGGGAAATCATCAATCGAAATAACGGCGATAATTCTATCTATTTTATTTCTAATCATATTCAACGCCGTATATTCCCAAATGTGACGTCATCATGAAAATATCTGATCAGAATGAATTGGCACTTGTCAGTATACTGTTAAACTCCATAGGGAGAACATTCAAGTATTGGTGCTTTTTAAAGAAGAAGGTGTCAATGTCTGGGGCATGCTTTCATTGGAGTGATTATGCTGAAGGTGTACTTGATACTTCTTATGGAACTACTATGTGAGCATCATAGGGTTGATACTTTTAGGCGAATATTTGTGCGTTCTATGTGAGCATCATAGGGTTGATACTTTTAGGCGAATATTTGTGCGTTCTATGTGAGCGTTTAAAGAAGATGGTGTCAGCGTTTGAGGAAGATTATGTGTGTGTTTAAAGAAGATTATGTGCGCGTTTGAAGACGATTATGTGTGTGTTTAAAAAGATTATGTGAGCGCTTGAAGACGATTATGTGTGCGTTCTTTGAAACGATTATGTGCGCTTTTATGGAAGATTATGTGAGTGTTTAAATAAGATTATGTGAGTGCTTTAAGACGATTATGTGTGTGTTTAAAAAGATTATGTGAGTGCTTTAAGACGATTATGGGTGTGTTTAAAAAGATTATGTGAGCGCTTGAAGACGATTATGTGTGCGTTCTTTGAAACGATTATGTGAGCGCTTGAAGACGAGTATGTGTGCGTTCTTTGAAACGATGATGTGCGCTTTTATGGAAGATTATGTGAGTGTTTAAATAAGATTATGTGAGTGTTTTAAAGAAGATTATGTGAGCGTTTGAAGACGGTTATTTGTGTGTTTTTTGAAACGATGCCGTACGCGTTTAAAGAAGATTATGTGTGTTTAAAAAGTGTATGTGTGTGTTTAAAAAGATTATGTGAGCGCTTGAAGAAAATTTTGTGAGGGTTTGAAGACGATTATTTGAGGGTTTGAAGACAAGTATGTATACGTATGAAAAATATTATGTGAGCGTTTAAAGAAATGTATGTGAGCGTTTAAAGAAGAATATGTGAGCGTTTGAAGACGACTATGTGGGCGTTTAAAGAATATTATGTGAGCGTTTGAGGAAGATTATTTGGGCGTTTATTGAATGACTGTTGCTGTATGATAATGTGTTCATTGTGTGGGACGAATTATTCGAAATTTTATGCGCGCGTTCTATGAGACGATTGTGTGTGCGATGTTTGGAATAATTAATATTCGACAATTAATTTGTTGTTGCGTAGAATGATAATAAATGCATAACAATGAGTGCGTTATATAAGCCAATCAGTATTGGACGATTACATTTGTGTTATATGAGACAACTATGCCGGCGATTAATGAAACGACTATGTGTACGTTTTATGCAATTATTATTATTTGTACCATTACCGTTGTATAAGCGCGTTATTGGGGCGGTCGTGCAGGCACATTTGTAATATTCCATATACAGATATTTCATTATTTAAAAAACAAATGGGACTAAGTCAAATGTATATGTTTTTATTTTTCGATCTTTTACAGATCTTGTTAGTGGATGTACTGATGACACCGGTACAGTGTTGAATACACATACATGTGCAACACTAATAGGAAACTTTTCAACGTATTGCTACTCACATATTACTGGGGATTACATTACCAAGTGCTGCGCATCGTGTGAAAAAGCCAAAACGTGTGACACAAGTAAGAATTCTTTTCATGAAACAGTACCAGTCATATATTTATCTTTGTCTTTTCAATTTTTTCTCTTTTTCAACTTGCCAAAGAAATGTTTTTGGAAAAAGGTAAAGTTTCAAATCATACTTATATATGATGTACATATTGAAGTGTTATTTAGTTTAAGGGTATAGTAAGTATTTGAAATTGTAATTAAGTTGTTTTATAAACTGTTAATGATTTAACTAATCAATTATGGAGTATTTTTCCTGCAAAATTACATATTTAATGTGATTGTACGACAGCTGGTTGGGTACAAATTATACGGCCTACGTAATAGATCATAAATGAAAATATAAACATCATGTTCAATTTTCTTAGACCATATTATGAAATCACATTTTTTACCGTTACTTTTCATATTACTTGATTCAAATTCTGTACAGTCTGTAGATAAAAACTATCGACAACAATTTTTTTTATATATTTTTATATTATCTTATATCAACTACAAGTATTAAACTCAGGGGAAGTTTTTTTTTCAAATAGTTCAATCAATGAGTGAAAGAATCATATTACGTCCGTAAAAATATGTGGTATATATTATTTTACCCTATCACAGTATTTTATTTTGCACACATAGCGTCATACATATATAACACGGATTCATTTTCTTGAAAGTGTATCTTTCAGTTATCTTAAAATCTAAATAGCATGACTTTGATAAATAAATATGTAATTATATTCCTCGAGGTTGAATTTCCATAAGATTTCAATGAATGACAGCCACCCTTCGTAATAGACAATATTTTCGTTCTGGTGTTGCGTAAATTGTGAAATGGCGTATCGGGAAATAGATAAAGGGTTGTAAATTTAGTTAATCCCGACAAAAGCTGAACATTGAATTAATTATCAGAATTGATGAATTGATTATCCCAGTAATCTTGTTCTGAAATATTCGCCAAAGCCTTGTTAGCTTGAATACCCGTGCTACTTTGATAAAATTTCAACTCTTTCATATTACATATTAACCTCAAGTATACGGCTTATGCACTACATCATACGAGAAAATGATGTCAGCATGTTTGCTTGTTCTTATATCAGATACTAAAATCTCATCGTCAACCGTTCCAAATCAATTGATTACAATTTTCACCATATAGCTGTAGATACACCTACCAACATTTTTTAACTTATTACTTTTGACTGTTTAGCAATCGTAAGCTGTTCGGGTATTTCCGTCCTACTGTTAGAGTGATCGGGGACCAAATACGGCATAGCTTCCAATTTCAATTTTGACGGAAATTTACCAATCGTCTCCGAGAAGGCTTTGTTAGGTTTTGTTTTGTTTAAGTCTTCTGCGTTGACTGGATGTCATGAATACAATTAACTGTTGTCCTCGGTAAATCAATGTTTGACCATCTCACTGATTTTATAAGTATTGTGCTCTTTCCTTGGCTTTAACATACAAATTCAGATCAGCGAAAATCGTTAACATCAATTGAGTTCGCTCGTTAATGCCAATGCTATTAAGATCAGCTGTCGTGATCACAGGGTAATGTCCCATCACTGGAACTAAGAAATCCCTTGTCGCTGAACTGAACGATTTCTGTACAGCTGATAACTCCCCTTTCTGACGTCGGCAAACAGTTTGCAGGATGTTTTTTCCGGGTTCGTCATTTATATTTTTTTCAAATTCAGACGATCGCCCTTGTTGATATTCAGTAACTGCTTAAAAGTTTTATGAAATAATGAAAGTTTCGATTCGCGTTAAAGAAGTTATGTTTGCATTATAACGTTGTATGCATGTCTTCTTCGTTTACAGAACCAGTCATTTGTGTGTCTTTATTGCTGTCCATTATATGCCTTCTTACTAAAACAAATACATTTGTAACGCGGTCTCTGATTGTCTAGTGTGTGACAAAACGGGTCACTTAATTGGAAATAACTTGAGTCTGATTGCATTCTGCTCCGTGCTGTGTATATTTACACAATGTATTGCTAAACACGCATGCATAACAAAGTATGCATAAACGTACATGGACAAACGACTTAAACATTCAAACCTGAAGAATACATGTATACTCTGTATATGGTTAGATATATGTTTAATATTGCATTAACATTATATTTCAATTTCATCTAAACATTAATCCCGTATGAAAAAGTATTGTTTATATACTTTAAAATTTGGCCATTTTGTACCATATAAAATGTTGATAAAATGTACATGTATATATATCTTAAGAGTTTACAAGTTGCCGTACGCTTTTTTTGTATCTAAGTATGTAATATCGTAACACACACCTGCATAATTCTACAATTCTGGTGTGAATACATAACACTTATATATTATTTATATATATATTTATTTTTTTACATATTTTGTTCTTTACATATTAAATATAGATCACAAAAAGTCACTTTCTGTTGTTTTAGGATGTTATGTTACAGACTGTATAATTTTGGACGATATGGTAGTTTATTAATTGTCAAGGTGAACCATGAACTGCAGCTGTGGTACAATGACTTTCACAGGGGTATAGACAAGTCTTATACAAATGTTTATAATGACAAACATTGTATATACATAACCTGTGTTACAGATTGTTTGTATGGGGATAAGATTCTGAACTGTGCAGATTGTACTGGTTTTAATCCGAGATTCTGTTGTGAAACATGCCCTTCGTCGACCTCTGTGACATGTCCAACAACAGCAGCATCAACAACAGCAGCAGCACCAACAACAACAACAACAACAGCTCAAACAACAACGACAACACCTACAACGACGACACAAACAACAACAATATCTGAAACGACTACACCAACAACGCCTACAACGACAACAATAGTTTTGGAAACAACAACCATGCCTACAGGGACGACGACACCAACAATGCCTACAACGACTACGCAAACGACAACAGCACCACCAACAACGACAGCAAAAACAATAACAACAACAGATACCACTACCACAACACCAACGCCTGAGCTACCGGTCGGTGACTCTGATAAGCTATTGTCGGCGGCTTCAGCAGGGACACTTTCAGATTCGGGTAAGAAGCACAATGACTAAAAATAACAAAAAGTGTGTAAAATATATTTGTCTTGGTATATTTAAGAATTTATTTTAAAACGAAGGTTTCTTGCTGACGAAAAATTGGTCCCTTATTCTGGTAATTTAGGATAATTTTTTTTTTTTTTTAAATGTCATAATTGTTGTTCATTGAATAGTTCGAAGAAATTATTAATTCATTTACTGTCAATTTGTTGAAGAGGGACTTAAATTATATTCTTTGTCATAAAAAACAAGGGAAATTAATGAAAATAATGTTGGAATATTTTGTCAATATACATCAATATACATATGAATTGTATTATGTTGTAATGTATATATCTGTTCGAGATTATGTACCGGTATTACTTAATAAAGTATTCATACAGTAAACAAATCATATCAACACTCGAGATGATTAGGAACACCTAAGTATTTTAACTGTTTTCTTGGAAATGCTTTCCTGATATGTAGCTAATTGCATTAGAGTCATTTCAGTTACATTTTCCAATTCAACGCTTGATATCTTCAATATCCTACGCGTGGTTAATATGTAATTTGCGTAGTTTACAAGTTAAATATTGGTGACAATGGTTTCCATATTTCTAATATCATACTTTAATAATTTGATCGAAATTATTATTTTAGTATCCATAGGGATGTACGCGGTCATAGGAGGATTTGGAGTGATTGGATTGGCTCTGTCTTTCGTAGCTATTATCTACTATTGGAAACGACCCAAGCGCACGGTAAAACTATTTTATATTTTGTTTTAAGAAAGTCGAGGTTATCTCCCTTCATATAATGATAATGACTGAGATAAAACACTGCCATCAGGATACATTCATGTGAAATAGTATAAAGAACTAATAAACAGAAACAATGCTCATGATACTAGTCAAACCCTCTAAGATTAGCTATATTTATAGTGTTACTGTATTGTGATGGTTAACAGCACGCTTTGTAAAACTTGACGTCCCCGCTGTTAGGGTTTGGGCATTTTTTTTATGTTTTACTAATTGTTGCGAAGTTTGTTTTTAAAACATCAACAAGATCCTTACCAATTTTATCAAATTATTCTGAACAAATTTTTAAATTATCTTTTGGAAGTGGTAACTTTTAAAATAGGTTGGTAGTAGTTCCCCCAGTCTCAAACTTACATCACTCAACTGTTGAATAGATGATACATTTCTGGTAGTCGGATTGTGAAATGTCAGTTTCAATATTGATTTCAGAATAGTCAAGTGGGGGCCGCCCTGACTAACAATTGGGTTGGATAAGGAAACAGCCGAACCTGGTACTGCTATGCCTATGAGTATCAACCCGGTCAGCCGTGAAGTCCTAAGTGTCTGTCCACGTTCTAACATGGGCGTATTGGCGGATTTAATTTAATATCCTAAGTGATGCATCACCATTGTTATGTCATTCTTGTTTGACTCTCAGTTTGAGGAAAAGAGACCAAAAGCGGTTGGCAACTTTTTTCAGTTGTTAAAACAATGAGCTAAAGTATATAATTACGTCTGTTATATAACAGAATGTGTTTTACATTAGTTTTACGCATCACTGTAATTTAGTACGCACACATATTATTCTATAATACATATATCCATTTTGGTGGTTATATTTCCGTCAGTTTTCTTAAAAAATGACAGTTTTGACTCTGATAAATCAATGTATAACTATATATATTTAAATACATTCCCCGGGTCGGATTTCAATAGGATATTAATGAAAGACAGCCACCCATCGTAATACACATTTTGTTCGTTTTGCTCTTAGGTAAAGTTTGAAAAAGCGTATCGGGAAATAGATGAAGGGTTGTAAGTTGAGTTGATATAGACACAAATGCACTCAAATATTTTTGTCGGAACTGATGAATTGATTATTTCAGTTATCTTGTTCAATGTGCACTATCCTGTAGGATTATAGTCGTTAATGCATTGTTAGCTTGATTACTCGTGCTGCTTTGGTACAATCTCAACTCTTTTACATCATCTGTATAGGTTTCCAGGAACGTAAGACATTTCCTAAACCCATCAATCATAGTACATTGTAATTCAGACTTTTAAAGCAAGCACATACGGGCTCATAGTCTTTCGAGCAAAATTAAAAGGTATTCTCATATTAAGATAATACTCCATCCGATAGTGACCATTGACACATTATAGCCTCCCTGTATTGTAAATAAGGATATAAAGGTCCTTTTACTCATCCATGACACCGTCCATGTATCTACAATATTCAATACTGTAAAAGTACTTATTTTAGCGGGTTCAAATTTGTTGTAGAATCAAACTTTGGCAGATTAGCGCATTGATGAATTGGAGCACTGACAATATATGCAACAGGAAACTATATACAGAAACCTAAAATATCAGCGAAGTCATAATTTAGCGCAATAAATTCAAGCGTTAAATTTAGAATACCACTAAAAGATGTATATTTACTGTAGCATGTTGATAATAAGCAAAGTGATTTGAAAAAGTTATATACCCCGACATCACCTTAACTAAATAACTTAGATAGTCAGGGAGATAACTTGTTGCTCATTTATATAGATAAACCTGCATATAAAACGGGGTATAATTTAAGCAACTATCCGACTTGACATCGCTCATTTGTATAAAAATAGCATAGGTATTATATAAGGGATATATCTGTAATAAAAACACCATCCTGAGATTGCTCATTTGCATATAAACCCTCCTCGAAAATAAGGGATATGAGAAAGGCACAGACTGGTTCAAATGTATATATACTACGAAATATCATTTGAGGGAATTCCCATTTTTACAAATGAAAGATTGTAGTTAATATTCGAAAAAATAATTTACTGTGTATGATATAACCGATTACTGCTTGATGTAACATATTAAGATTTGATATATATGACTGTTCAATTGTACATTGTTATAGTTTATAAGTGTTGCTCATAACCTATTACAAATCAACTTAATCTGTTAAGCATTAATTTCAAAAGTAAGAAGATAAGTCATTAACAAATATACAAAAAAATCCACAAGTACATGTACATTGTCTCGGCTTATGTGTCTATGTCAATATGAGAATTCAAAGAAAAAATGGTTGTTAGATAAAAATATATATACCAAGTTCTAGAAAATATTATCTTTTCTATCTAACTTGTTTCCATTTCATCTTATTTTCATAACCTTTTCGACGAAGCTGGAGATACAGTATCTAATAGACTTTATATATTTTACAACAATTAGGAAACAAGTTGCATCAACTTTTATCAACCACAGTACAGAATAGTGTATATAGTTATGTGATCGTGTGTCATAGTTATTTCCATAATTTTAATCCTACCTTATCTCGACGTAAATATGCTAAATCGATGTCACGTACGGAAACATTGGTCACTGATATCTGTATTTTGAAGTTTAGCCCCAATGAAAAGTGTGTTTCCTCAGCTCTGCTTCTATACGATTTGCTGTAAATACAGGGGAAACCAATTCGACCCTCATTTCGACTATTTTATATAAGGTCAGTAGTCAGTAAATTTAGTATATGGGTATATGTATATGTGATCGACCTCCTCTAACATAAATCAAGAAAATTACATGGAGTAAGCATTTTGTTCCTATTAGCTGATGATACTGTAATTAATATGACATCATGGAAGATGATAATTGATGTTATATCATCAAACTGTTCGTATCAAAACTAGCTAGGTACCCAGGTATATAAAGAAACGGATTCTTCAGGATCCAAGTATTGATCACTGTTAACTATATTTGTTATCAGATTTCAATTAAAAGAAGCAATGTTTTTGAATTATTCTCTAAAACTATCTTAAATTACATCATGGAAGATGATAATTGTTGTGATATAATCAAACTGCTATTATCAAACTAGCTAGGTACCCAGGTATATATAGAAGCGGAGTCTTCCGGATCCTAGTGTTAGTCTCTGTTACCTACATATATATTTGTCCTCAGAGTTCAATTTAAAGAAGCAAAGTTTCGGAACTTTTCTCTGAAACTATCTCAAGTACGATTACCCGAGAATAAAAGCATGTATAGGAAAACGGAATTACATGTACAAAATGTATCACTGCGCTATTTTATATAAACAGCATATTATTTAATAAGTTAACACATTTATTACATACAATATCATACCGATATTGCTTCATTCTGAAACAACCCAAATAATCACACAAGCTGCTCTCGTCTGAGGTTATGGGCATGGACAGAAGAACACGTGAGCTTACCTGGAAATTCTATTAACAATTTTTGTTCTAGTTACAAAGAACATATTCAATTTGGCAGCAAAGCAGAGGTGTCCACAGTGCAACTGACCTGTGTTACAACTATTACTGAATTATAAGGCATTGTTGTGATGTTGACAATACTATGGACTATGATTGTTGAATAAATATTTTCTAACAGTTTGTGTTTGTCACTGTTGAAACTGATAAGAGAAACATTTTTTTCTCCCCCAGTCGAGATTTCCAAAAGGTAATGGGTGCCGATTTTATTATAAGTAAATTTATATTGAAAACTTTTTGTAAACAGAACAATGTGCTATGAGTTTCTAATCTGGGCTGTTCTATATACAAAGGGCAGCGATTCACTACAGTTATCATCAGTTGATGTTAACAAAGGTTGCCATGACAAAAAAAAACTGGTTGGGCAACTTCACTGACATGTCATGACTTTGTTAGAATTAGCTTTATGTTTTATGTGAAATCGATGCCATGTCGTTTGCTGTATGATGGCCACTTAACTCATATAGCTCCTTACTAGATTGAACTTGGCAGGGAAACTTATTTTCACTTTATTCTGTAGCCATCTCCTTCAACGCTTTGATGTTGGGTTTTTTCAGCAATTTCATAATTTTGTTATCTACTAAGTATCATTAGGTTACCTTTACAACCTGGTTGTCGGAATGTATGTACCATGACTCATTGCTTTTGCTTATTGTTTTCTTTAACCATTCCAAATTCCATACGTACATTTTGCAAAGTTTGTATTGTATTTTTAATCCAGATGCAGCATCTCTTACATCGAATGAAGCCTTTCATTCAAAGACAAAAATGTGTTTGTTAGAAGTACTGATTTGTTGCTAAAATATGTTGAAATTAATGTGAATTTCTCTTCATAGGAAACAAGAATAAATGTTTTTTCACAATGTGTAACTGTCATCACTAGAACATAATTTCTTGTCAAACTTTTTGAAAAAGAAACTGACAACACGGGAGAATTATTAAAATAACAGTAATAAAATCTAATGAATGTAAAGGGCAAGGCAAAACAGAAGTTGCAAGTCAGTTTGTTCAAAACAAAAAAAAAGAGAATGATCCACCATTGGCTGATATATATGCTGAGGCCATAGAAATAGAAGAGCTTGACCTCGTAACATTGTAAAAGAAAAGGCGATATTTTACAATTAAAAGATGATGATGATGAACATAAGAATGAAGGTTGAAGTATGTAATAAATGTGTCCAACATCGGGGTTTAGATCAAATAACAGTGTATTACTATTTAGCTTGGCTAACTGTGACATACATTGTGTATGTAAAAGATTGGTACTCCTGAAATATTGTACGCATATATGAGTTGTCGAATCTGACAGGAGTTCACCTGTTCTGCCAACCCTGCCAGTCCAACCCTTAATATGCTGTGAAATACAATTTCTAACCATTAGTACTCATGTAGATGGTTTACGACTTGTATTATCAGTTTTAATGCTATTTCAATATTTTAAGCTTTGTCAATTGCCTTTTATGGTCATGGTGTACTTGTGTGGTGCATTTTGACACCATTAGTGCCCTTGCAAATGGTTTATGACTTGTATTATCATATTCAATTATATTTTAAAGTTTTGTCAGTTGTCTGTTCTGGTCATGGTTTACTATTGCCGATGTGAGTACAGAGTTAATTTATCTGCGACTTGAACTTTCATCGTTAGATTGTAAGTAGTGATTTTGCGATAAAAAGGACAAGATGGCTCTTATCTGATCATCACTTGTTCTTGTCCTGGCCTGCGCTTGGTGATTGTCTATAAGGTAAAAGCTCGTAGATCCGGGAGAGGTGTTCTTTTAAAACATGTCCTACTGTAATACAACGAAAGGGCAGTACATTTTAAAATGTGTTTTGTGTGCATAGTTAACGCATCTGCACCTTGTATACATTGTGTCTGGCATATCTTGTCACGGTTTGATCTCGCTGATCAGAAATCCTCACTGAGGTAAGTTTTAAACGCTTGGATAGTGCGGAGACTAGCACTTTTAAAACATAGTCGACGGTAGCATACATAAATGACAGTGAGGTTTTACCCTTATAACATGATCAAGTCGTGGATATTGTATTATATTAATCTGACTCGTTGAATGTTATCCTTTTTTCATTTTAAATATTGTTTATAATTGTGCTGAAGTTTTCTAGTTTTCTTTTATTTATATATGAATCCTCTAATACGCACCATAGAAAACCCTTCTTTGACCCTTAGGGGTCCCTTACAATATATTACATATCTACATTTGTCTTTTAAAAAATAGTTACATGTATATATTTTGATAGGCAAACAATGTATCATCTTGAACAAATTCCCACGCTTCTAAATCCTCAGTCGACAAATTCATGAAAAACTATGATTTGAAGACGTTTCGCGATAAATGATCATTGTTTATCATGATTATCATACCTTTAAACAAATAATTCAAACTCGGTTTGCTATCAAAATCTGAAAAATATGCTCTCAAAGAATTTGATAAAAAAGTCAGCTGTTTTTGAACACCTATCTGTCAACATTAATCAACAAATCTTAGTCAAACTTGTAGTTTGCAACTGCCCTCGAATACATGACTTTCTTATTGCGGCATTACAATGGAAACATACGTAATTCTATTCAATGGAAAAATACAGAAACATGTATGACTGCAAAAGCGTTTATTTTCAACAATATAAAATATCGTTTTGTCAGCATTATTTGCTATATGCAACAGAATAATAAATACCTCAGAGTAACCTACACAGCAATAAATTAATAATTGAAATTGTCCACATTTCATGAAAAATAGAAGATTTTTACGGATATGGAATTTACCAATCAGAAACATGTTAAAATAAATATTGTTAGATAATAAAAAGAGGAATGCAAAATTAAATAAAATACTGTTGTACATTAATAGTTTGCATATAAGCAGGTAACTTCTGTCAATGAATGCCATGTTAGAAACAATAATGACTAAAACACGACAGGTTGTTACAATAAACAAACAATACAACATTTCTATCATGTTGTTTGGTGTATGTGGAAATTTTACGGATGGTTGTAAATTTTGCTTGCCATTGACAAAATTTTGACTCTAAGAGTCCTCATATGACGATAGTCTTTTCATATATTCCGTACATACAAATTGATCGACTATTTTTCCTTCAATGTCCTACCTTGGTAAATGTTAAAAAAAAAAAAAATAATTAAGAATGCAACACTACAAAAATAATCAAAAAATGAACTTAAAACATATCATACAAAATCGGAGAAAGATGAAATTTAAACAGCACGACAATATTTTGTCAATGAAGTTGTATATTGACTTGTGTTTTATCAGTTATTGTCTGTTGCTGGATTAAAAAGACAATTGGATCATGTCACGTTTTAGAGTGTCACATGAAAAGGTACACAATTTGTTCACATCCTCCATTTATAGAAATTAAATTCCCTTTGCCTAAAGATGCTCTAGAACAAGTTTAGATAAAATCCCTTCATCGCTACAGAAGGAGAAGGATCTTCACTCTTTTCCTCTATTTCTCCTAATGGGCCCCACCCATCTGCCACAAAGAAGGGGGCCCACACACCTCAGTTTATACAAAATTGATTATTTTGTCCCTAAGCATGCTTCAGACTGCATTTGGTTTAAATTCCTTCACTTGCAAAGTAGGAGAAAAACATTCCCATATTTCCCTTATTGGGCCCCGACCCTCTGCCCAAGAGGGGCCAAACTCTCCGTTTAAACAAACTTGAGGCTCCTTTGTCCAAAGATGCTCTAGAACAACATTTGTCAAAATCTTTTTATTAGTTGAGAAGAAAAAGATTTTTAAAGATTTACCTATTTCCCCCCTATTTGGCCCCGCCCATCTGCCCCCAGGGGGGCCATACCCTCCGTTTATACGAAATTGAGAATCCTTTGGCCAATGATGCTCCAGACTAAATTTGGTCAATATCCCTTTATCGGTACAAAAGGAGAAGGATCTATGATGTTTTCCTCTATTTCCCCTAAAGGACCCCACCCATCTGCCCCACAGATCGGGGCCCACACACCTCAGTTTATACAACATTGATTCGTTTGTCCCTAAACAGGTTTCAGATTGCATTTGGTTTAAATCCCTTCACTTGTATAGTAGGAAAAAAATAATCCTCTATTTCCCGTATTGGACCCGTCCCTCTGCCCCCAGAGGGGTCACACCTCCGTTTATACAAACTTGAGGCTACTTTGTCCAAAGATGCTCTAGAACAAATTTGGTCCAAATCCTTCTATTGGTTGAGAAGAAGAAGATTTTTAAAGATTTACCAATTTGCCCCTATTTGGCCCCGCCCCTCTGCCTCCAGGGGGACCATACCCTCCGTTTATACAAGGCCAGGTGAGCTAAAAAAAATACAATGCTAGACAAGTAAAAGTAAAATTTGATAATATTATTTACAGATAAACATTTAAACAATAATGAGAACATTGTAAAGCTATGAAAATCTGCAAGCCTCTATTATATATGTAAAGATAAGGCAAAATAACTACATGATAAACGGATAAAGATAATGCAGGTCACAAAAGGAGCTCTGCAATTAAGGAGACATAAAGGACTTAAGCATAGCGTTTTGTCAATCACACTAAAAGTGTATCGTTATTTTTGTTTTTATATATTCTATAATATATTCAGCTTTGATACATTACGCAAATTGGTCTATATTGCGAAATAGGTACGGGTTGGGTGGGGGTCGATTCATTGAAACAGGGATTGTCACATATCGATTTAACTATGTTTGTTAATTACCCATGTCGTTTTAAGCATTACTTCCTCTTTTTACTTGGTAGTTTTGAAAAGTGGTCATACACTTTACAAACAAATGTATGTTAATATCTTCAAGAATAAGTCGTCTAGGAAACTGTCTTTTACCTTTATTAATATACATACATTGACAACATTTGACAGAGCTATGTTTTATTATCTTGACCCAGTCAATAAGTGTCCGTTTGAAGATTCCGTAGTTCCAGAGGTGTATCGTAAGCTAGATTGCAACATTTATCTCTTTTTTGTAGTGGTACATTACCATGCATGGTATAAATTATTAAAAAAAAAATCATTATTAATTTGAAACAAATCAGTACTTCTCTTATATTTGAAATTCATTTAGTTGAGTGATTTTACGTACTTTCCATTCTGTGCCAATAGTAGTTAGTTTAAATTGATTAAGATTGTCACTTTTCATCACCTAGAATAACCAATGAGTATTAGTTGGACGAAACAGTTAGGTAGGACAGTGTAAACATATCTTTGCAATAATGAATCTATAACCAAATTCCATAGGGTCAATAACATGTGTGAGTGTTTATTTCCATCTTTAATGACCTGTTTCGTGAAATTTCAAACCACATAAAAAAATGTATATATATATAATTTTGAAAACATTCTTTGTTTTCTAAAAGAATCCTGTAGTATACAAATATACCCTTACATATCGATAACATATCGACAATAAGCCTGATTAAGCCGACAATGAAAATGTGGCTCCTATCTTAAAATCAACATACATTTCTAGATCGTCTTACTCTAAAAGGCGACTTATTATCAGATGTGTTTGATTGTTATGAATCCAAGGCTTATTTTAATTGGTGGCTTATTTTCAATGGCGGTATTTTTTTCAATGGCGGCTTATTTTCAGTACTGGCTTATTTTCAATCAGGCTTATTATCGAACTTATATTCACGTTTCACATGAATAAATCAACAATGATTTAAACAGCTGGTCACATAAATTACTACATGAATTGTTCAGGTCCAAAATCTACAATATCTCGCGTGTTAATACCTATAATCGTACATGGAATCATCCTGGTGTTTAATCGTACGCTTAGGTAACAATATAGACATCAAAGCTAAGAAAGGTTATTGCCATAATTGTTTCTTACTAGCTAGAGTACAGAAGTTTTAAAATTTATGAAGCGATCTATCCTTTGTTACTCTTGTCTAGGGTTTGAAAATCAACATGTAAAAGCAGGTACATCTATTTCTCTCAGATTAACGAAATCTTCATGCCGTTAGTCTCTAAATAACAGTTTCTGTACAGCTGTATACTATTCTATAATCCAATCCATTCCAGTTTGTTGTTCTTGCGAAGCTCATTGTATGTCCCGTTAGACAGAAGGCGTAATCTAAAACACAGATAAAAATATAATCAATGACAATAAAATAACAAAATCTAATGGTCCAATTCAATAGAATAATTACATTCAGCAACTATAACATTCAGATTGAAGGCAGATTCCCAATATTAAAACAAAACACATGTGACTTAAGCGCTTTAGAGAAATTTTACAAATTATATAGGGCGCGATATAAATGTTATACTGGGCAATAGGTGTCACCCATATGTCCTAGGAAAAGAAAGGTCATCCAGAACTGACAGTGTAGTGAGATATATCGATGTATTGAAACAAATTCCACATGACTCCCTTCTAGCAAAAGCAATTATTTTTCAAAACATTAAATGGGGTTACTGCAGGCAATAATTCTGTAGATAATCTTAGAATACAAGCAAATGCTGTTGACATTAATAAAATATAAAGAAACAGTTTTAAATATATGGAATGTGAAATAAAAACAAACTTGGACAATCTTTGAAATATGGAGGAACACGAAGGCCAAGTACACAAACAAAATGTGTGTTACTTAAAATGTCGATAAATTGACCTAATATGTCGAGATACTAACTCCAAAATTGGACGTACTAACTCGAATTTTCGAGTTTGATTATCGAAATTGTGAAGTACTCATTCAAACATTTAACAGTATCTCACACAGGTATCGCACATGCATTTACTAGCACAGGCAGATATCAATTAAGTTTTACTATTACAGACAGGTATAGCATAAATATTTGCAATCATACACGCCCAGATATTACATATTACATATATAGTTACAATCACTTACTGATATTAAGCATATATTTACTACCACAGACAGGTGTAAAGAAACTCAATTCAAATGAGTTCATCTCTGGGCTGTTCTTCTCTGACAATACCCATCACAACGCATCAAACTAGGTAAATAACAGTGAATTTGTGGTTATTATCTTAAGTTCGAGTAAACAACTTTAAATTAACGAGTACTTCTCTAAATTTTGAAATCATATACAAGGTTTTTATACACATCCCGTTCTGTTTCAACAGTAGTGTTTTCAGTGGGAGATGCTTTAGGTTGAAAGAACAGGTCTGTCCTATTTTGCTTAAATAAGTTTCTCGTGAAGATGCACAATTACCTTTTGAATAGCATTTTTCATTAAACGTCTATAAACGACGTAAACAATAACACCACCAGCCGTTGCGGTACCTATTGCTGCTACTGAAGCCACAGCTACAATAAATTCAAAATAACAGTATCAAATATAAGGCCAATGTTGTTACTTCCATAACATAAGCGTCCTTAACAAATGTTACAAAAAGTTAATTAAAAAATATTCATCAAAATGTCAAACTATTACAATCGATGACTAGCCTTGTATACGTTAGGTGTATTCCGTCTTTTCGTATTGCGGAGTTATCTGCTCTTGTGAGCAGGTATTGCTTGTTACGTCATTTGTTTGTGAGAGTAACGTCATCATTTTTTGAGAAAACGACGTAATTTTCTCACACAAGCCAATGGCGTAACAATCACTACCTGGTCACAAGAGAAGATAAATCTGCAATACGCAAAGACGGAATAACACATCGCACAATGACAACGATGTTACGACAATTTGCATTGGTTAACAGTATTGTTGAACATACTCGCGTATCACTGTTCCTAAACCGATTCGTGTAATGTATGATACATAAAACATTTCTGTGCAATTGACTTAAAGCATTGTCAACTTGTCTATGAAGATCAACGCGTCTGATGACACGCTAGGAGTTTGCACAAAAGTATTTATATTTCTTGATAATTTCGAAACTTATATGTGTTATATAAAAAAAAGTTATGTTAGACGGAATTAGTAAAATGTATCAAGATGTGTATTTGTTTATGATATAGGATTATTAACTATGGATATCCGCATTTTTTAAAAACAAACTTTACCATCTATCGGCCTTCGTTATTTTTTTCGTATCCTTATTAACTATTTCACTAAATTATCTCACATATGTTAAATATTTATAAGATAACAATGTTTTGACATAGTATGACATTATTATTTTTACTTAGGGTTTCATATAACATTTTATTTCCCATAGTATTATCTGGAGACTGTTTTGTATGGCAAACCAACTTAACATTTATTCAAGGAGCAATGTCGATCCTGTATTTCATCGAATTATATAAGATATCTTATATAGCATAT
>JAUMHH010156211.1:0-18365 GCA_032359455.1 Chlamys rubida | reverse complement strand
TTAGTCTTAAATCTGTATGCTAGATATTGAATAAGGTGGTTTTATTGTTTTTTGTCACTTTGAATAATATTTTTGTTAATGTTAAAAACAAAATTGACTCTCTGTATAAATATATCAGGTGACCGTTAAGGCCCATGGGCCTCTTGTTTAATTCAACAAATATTTTGAAGTTATTTTTGTGGTAGAGTAATTTAAAAGGATAAGTGGGGGGGGAATCAAGAAAAAAATCAAGAAAAAAATATATTGAATTTAAACTTCAGAGTGCTATTAACCTGTTATCTGATGAGTCTAAAGAGCACTTAACCTTATATCGAAATTATGTTTTTTCCAGGATTTGACGATTTAAACCTCACCATCAACACTGATATGGCAACAGTTGTCAAAGCGATGGCACAACCAGACTCCGGACTGGAAATCCGGGATAGGATGTGGCTCAAAATCACCATACCAAATGCTTTTATAGGTTAGTGACATCAATGTTGGTAGGTTTTAAATTCAGTTTAAAATCCTTTGAAATGGTTATCCAGAGTTCTGATAAGAAATAATTATAATTTGAAACTCAGATTTTAGTTCCTAAAAAATTGATTTTATAATATTTGAAAAACATCTGTGCAAGGTTCAAATTTGTTTGAACACATTTAAACGTTTAATTGTGGATGATCTTGTTGTGTACAAGACTTCAGAGATCTAAGAGATATATAAAGTGTTGAAGTTACTACTGTGAAAAACTTCAATTTTCTTGTGATGTTTTTTTTACAAAATTTACGTTAAACCCTTTCAACCCTGTAGACCATAATGGACTCATCCAGATCAATGTATGGTAGAGTCTACTAGAGTTACCTAGGGTTGAAAGGGTTAAGCATCATTTGCTCATTCATGAGTCTTGTGAACAATCATATATATATGTAATGGATAATATACACTTGAGTGAAATGCAAATTATTGTTCTTAAAATAAGTAATTAAAAGTTAAATATGTTGTATAACATCTACAGACAAAGTTATATAATGTACCAAGAAACCTAGATTACTAGATTATAACTTTTATGTGACATTGTGTTTGCAGGTTCAGACTTAGTAGACTGGCTCTTTACGCATGTAGATGGGTTTGCTGACCGAAGGGATGCAAGAAAATACGGATGTAATTTGCTGAAGGCAGGGTACATCCGACACACTGTCAATAAAATCACATTTTCGGAACAGTGCTATTATGTGTTCGGCGATCTCTATGGAAGTAAGTAAAGCAGAAAAATGAACTATTTTTCAAACACACCTCAACTTTCATTATTCTTTCATATCTTTATGACCATTTTTGTTTTCAATTTTCTTTGTTCTTTCATATCTTCTTGACCAAAAAATTATCACATAGTTTTGAATTCATCAAACTTCCACTAGATTAATGTGTTGTGTAGACTGGTTATCTATTGAATGTAAACTCTTGTTATTGTTGCTGTCTGTGATGCTCAGATAAACCGCTGTCACGTGACTAGGGCTTAGTTTGACAGACTTTAACGAGTCACCATAACACAATCAGGGCCGAGTCTTGACTGACTTCTTAAATGCGAAAACAAATCGCCATAACACGACTTTGGCTGAATTTTGACTGACTTTTCGACTTTAACAAGTCACCAGAACACGACTGGGGCTGAATTTTGACTGACTTTTCGACTTTAACAAGTCACCAGAACACGACTGGAACTAAATTTTTACTGACTTTTCGACTTACAAATCACCAGAACACGACTAGGGCTGAGTTTGACAGACTTTTCGACTGTGACAACAACAGTAACATGCTGCTGTGTTACAATCCTCCATTTTCTGTACAGTCTCATATTAACAAGGAATTCAGCTACGTGGTGGGTGATCATTTGAAGTGTCCGTCAGTACTACATGATTTATATTTTCTAATTAGCCTTTCTCATATTCAAGGTCATTCGGCCATCTGAAATGTATGCCCTACTTCATTGAACATTTTGCTCATATTTCATTGTTTCCTTTTTTCTCCATTCCCAATTTTAGATGGACCCGTTTATCCAGGTTAGTGTTGTTACTTCGTAAATTCATAGTTACCTCCCCTGTATATATTAACTGCTGTACTGCTACTAACAAACCATATCTATTTTACTGTGTATGTCTGCTTGTCCTCAACTGTTTAACTGGTAAATGTCTCGTTATCGCTCATGTCAATGTTGAACATGTTCAAATGTCAAGGTCACTGCTTTAGAGGATCGGTGCTATACATTATATGACATGTTGGATTATCCCGTGCTGACAAGGATACTTGTATAAAATTGGTGCTAACAGGTCATTGGTGTTGTGTTTTCAGTACTTTGGCGACTTGTAAATGTTACGGGTAAATCGTTTTATATCGGATGCAGGTTTACGCTCTGAAAATTTCTGATTGTAAAAATCTCTTGCATGACAAGAAATATATTTTGATAAAATACGTTTTATGCACAAGTGTTTTCCTCAGAACGTTGGGAAGCTCAAACATTTAACTTCTCCAAGAAAAGCAGCTATATACATGAATTGTCTTTAGCATGATCAGTTTACTATTGCATGTTTCGTACACATGGTTTCGTGCTCATTTTACAATGAATCACCAAAATTTTAAAAAAATCCTAAATGTTGGTTTTAAATCATGTATGGTCACTGAATGGTCATGTTGTACTCTTTTTGATGTTTATAAAAGTATTTTTCTGTATTTTAATTACGAGGAACAATTCAGAGATCGAAAATTATTTCTATTTAGTATGTACATCTGAAGTCTCGTAAATGCATTGTTTTCGCTTGGCTCCAATACCTTGTATCATTTTTTAGTGCACAAAAACAGTATTTAAACATTTATATTAACGTGTGATTTGGTTTCCATTCTGTTAACTTACTCCTCCTATTCATGCATTAGCACTTAACTTCAAGTGAAAGGAATATTATGTTTTACAATATCAAAAGCATACAATTAAATAACTTTGCTATAACAGTTGAATACATTAGGCGAATTCATACTGAGGTTAAACAAAAACCAAAATCTAAAAATGTGCATCTTGTTTATATGGACCTTATATATATAGCGCCAGTAACTTCCTGGTTTACGGGGTGTTGAGTACTGGTATGCTTTTGAATTGGTATACCTTTGGTATCACAAAAAAATTGTTATAAAGAATTTCTAGAATTCCTATCTAAATATGAATTGTGGTTTAGAGTATGTGTGGAAAGCACTGGATTATAGATTTTGATGAGTATATATAGTGTATATTGACAGATCTATCGAGCTTAACTCATTGACCCCTGAAGTTTCATAATGAACTATTCCAACCTTTGAATTGGAAGGGTTCAAATGTGTCTTCAGGGGTGAATGAGTTAAAGCTTCTGCGGTGTATGCTGAAAGATATATAGAGTATATACAATAATTGTGGTGTTTGTTGACAGATCTATCAACCTTGAGTCTAGAGGATGTGGACTCGGTGTCGGAGGCAGACCGTGACACGCTTGCTCCCCTGCCTCCTCCCCACTGGAACAACCAGTATCCCTATGGTAACACCAGTTACTTACCCACCAACCTCAGCTACATACCGCCCTACAGCTACACCAGTACCGACAGCCAAAGCTACGTAGGAAGCTTTGTGGACGGAATGGACAAGTCTGTGACGGGCGGGGGCAATAACAGCGCTGGCAGTGTACACAGTGCATCAGGTAACAGAACTGTGGACAAACTCGTGATGCTTTGTCTAACTGATATAACAGCTCATACTGTTAGGATGAATTTTGAATTTTCAGGACTGTTTGAAATCTTATGTTATAGCAGTATCCCTCTGTTAAGTATTATATGGAATGGTATTAGAAGTATTCGGTTCATTACCCAAATGCGAGGTCAAAGTTAACCCAATATTCCAATACAGGTCTAGTGTCTCTACCCACTTTGGGAAATGTTTAGAATATTTTAGAATATGGGATACCATATTCCTCCATTCAAACTTACTTAGCCTTTAAAAATGACAAGGAGACAGAGGGAATATAATACTTAGGGAGCTATACAGGGCATGGCATAGCAAGCCGCCTAACCTTGGTTTATCTCTTCTGCAGCTAAATGCTTGGCGTTTCTTTTAGAAGTTTTTGGTTTGCTTCATTGACAAAGCTTATATGATGAATATCTCCTTGAAAACTATACAAGCACAAACTTTCTGAAATGAGTCCTAGAGCTTCAGTACTTTAGTGTGGGGTGGGGTGACTGTTTACATGCAGATTATTTGGTGTAAAAACAGATGTCAAAGATAAACCTTCAGGGTATTTGCACAAATTCTGGTGTATTTCATATACAAAGGCATTCTATTGAAAAATGAATATTCCTTGACAGAAACCATTTAAGTGATATAGGGCCATCCAATGAGAACATTGCTTTTATGACTTTTAAGAATGTCTACTATGAACTGTTCAAAGATAGTTTCTCAGGATGCTTCGTGCTAACTCTTGCTATGAATAGACTTGAACTGCATGCTGCTGTGTAGTTCAAAAACAAGAACAAGCAAGGTTCGGGTGGAATTTGAAATTTAAATAAACTGATGAAATGAAATTTCTGATTTCTGTCTGAGACAATGAATTGTGACAAGGTGTAGTATTAAGTTGTGGAGAACTTACTAGGTATTCTATGCATGTAAGAGTGTTTGATGTTTTCTGTCTCCGCATGAAACAGCATCATTATTTCTGTAACTTTCATTTCTTAATGGATGTGATTATCATGATTTACCTGGTATTGAAGATGTGTAAAAAATATTTTTCAGTTCTGAAACGTAATGTTTGTATTACAAAACCTATTGATTTAATTTGTATTTTGTTGACATATTGCCCTGTCTGCCTTTCCGATATTACCACATGGTATTGGACTTAGTATCCCTCCGTCCACACCTTTGGATACCAGAAATCCTACCTAAAGGTCTTCCTTGTGTGCTGAAAGTGTGTGTGTTGTTTCTTTTCCCCTTAATTTTTTTTCCTTTCCCCAATTTTTTTTTGGTTTTCTTTTTTTCAGTTGTCCAAAAAGATTGTGCATGTATTGTCAGTACATACAATCATTTGAAAAAACTTTGGGAAAATAAGGATAAACAACAATTCAACCAGCTCCAGCAACAACCAAATTCCATGGTAACCCCATATACGGCCTCCATGGATTTTGCATGTTCACGGACCTCCACAGCTAGTTCTGGTTTGTAGTCTTGTTTGTTACCCAGCGCTTCAAGGTCATGACCTCTATAAACTTGCTGCTGTCAAGGTGATGACCTTTACAGCGGTCGCCATGGCTTTCTCTCTTTTTCCCTTCAGTTTTTGCCTAATTTGGTGTTGGTGCCTATCTTTGGGTGTTTATTTTTCCATTTTAATTTGATTTGTTTTTAACGCTGCTTTTCAATTAAATGCTTGTTATTGTTGAATTGGGATATTGTGCAATATCTCACACCTTACACAGCACTTGGCTTTTGATCCGTTCTTACTTGTTGTTTAACTTGTTATTAACACAATATATGTTGTATGTACATTGTTATATGAGTCAGTATTACCAAGAGCTTTGCGTTAATATACATTGCCTCGGGGAGTTACACTAAATTGTCTTGAGTCGGCTATGATACGATGCATGTGCCATACTTACAACAGTATATACTAGCGCTGCTACTACTGTATTATTGGCTTATATTTACAGACTCCAATTAACTCATTCACCCATGAAATTGTGTAATGAACTATTCCAACCTTTGAATTGGAAGAGTTCAAATGTGTCTTCAGGGGTGAATGATTTAAATCATTTTCACTGTGTTTTTCAATATAACCCACTAATTGCATTTTCAATTAGCATAGTTAACTAAATAAATAACGAGCAATTTTAACAATACCTAAGATACATTTTCCTTGCAAGATGATATAACATGTAGAATTATGATCCCATGTAGAATTATGATCCCATATCAATCTGATGGATGTTTTAGTGAAACTTGTTCTGTGTAGGACTAAGTAAAGGGGTATATATTTATGCACATTCTAAACCAAAACTTGATAATAGAGCTGTCTTATCACTTAACTCATTCCCCCCTGAAATTTCATAATGAACCATTCTAACCTTTGAATTGGAAGTGTTCAAATGTGTCTGCAGGGATGAATGAGTTTATAAAGTGAAGAGATGAAGAAAAGCAGTAGCCCTATAAAGGAAGGATCTGTCTATATTTTATACATAGTTGGACTACATGAGGCTGGGAATACAGTATCTTTGGTTTACATGTGGTGGTAACTGAAGGGAGTAGTTATGATGATGATGAAGGCAATATCTGTAACGCCTATACCTGTATCCTTGGTAGTTCGTCAACACCCAAAGCTTGCCTGTATGCTGATATTGATGGTGCTTACCACAAAACATTTGTGATGATATGCTTGTCAGCTTGCTGTAAAATTGTCACATTGTGTCAATGCATATTAACCCAAACTAATTATAAAAGATTTCCAAGATCATGATCAATAATGATCACCCACATTATAAAAAAAGGTAGGATTTTTGGAAAAGGAATGAATTTAAATTGAAACTGATTCAGATTTTAAGAAAACTGTTTAATGGTTAGTGGCCTCAAAAAGTCTGAGTTTGTTAATTTGTAGTACTAGGTCAGCATGTATGTTGGAAACCAGATTTACATATATACTGTAATGTGCAATATATATACTGTGCTATGCACTGAGCATGTTACACTGTAGGCTGTTATAGCGCCCCATTGATTTATCCCAGTCTTTTTACCACAACTAGTACTACTACACTGTAATGGAAGTAGTATACCTTACATTTTGTCATATAGCTTATACCAAACTCACAGGCTTCCACATTAATATATAATATTATAACATTTTGCTTTCAAGGATATTCCCCACTTGTAATCTTCTGCAGGTAGCTTTTTCTTGGGTTTGTCACAGTGCAAAGTCATCATTTCACACTTTTTTACTTGATTCTTGCAATTCTTTGTTTTAGTAGATTTTCTTGTAAAGATATTGTAAGGGTAAAGTGTTTCTTATCTTATCTGCAATCTGATTCACCAAGTAGAGTTTTAACCCCCAGCAGAGCTTTGCAAGACAACTGTGAAACTGTTTTTTGGATCCGATTTGAAATTAATTTTCATATTCATTTGTTTTACTTTCAATATAATTATTGGGAAAATTCTTGTGTTTAAGTTTGCATGTAGACATAAGTAGAATGGACCTCAACTAATCTCTACTGATGATTGATCTGATTTATTCAGGGACATACAGAAAAGGTTCCAAATAGTCGGGGTATTCAGTTTTGATTTTAATACTCAACAACATAATGGTCCATTGCTAAGTGAAGATACATTATACGTAAGTTTCTAAATAGGAACTAAGGATTCAGTTCAGATTTTATGAAAACAATTTTGATGACCCTCTTTTTTCCACCAAACCTTTGTACAATCTGTTTATGCTTTTGTTAACCCTAATAGACATTTAATCCTTGTAGCTGTGGGATAACTAGAGAACTACAAAGTAGGACATTATTGTGTCTTATCAGGGACAAATTGTAAAACTGTGAAGAAGACATTGTTGTATGTACTGACAAGGCTCATAAGTGTGTTAAATTCTGATTATCTGATGAATTTTCATGTTATGTATTCATTATTTCTCCATTTCCTTTAATTTTTTTGCATGATATCTATATTTAAGGAATTTTAGATAAACATTGTGAACACTACCCTTGAAATAAAATGGACTGGATTGTGCTTGAATAGTCCATTACAATAAAAAGGGTAGATGTAATAGCTACCCTTGAGTGTGAAAAATGGACTGAACTGATGGAGTAGCCCATTGGTATATAAGGGTAGACATGTTTTGTAACCTGTGGAACATGATGTGATAGATTACACATGAAGGGGAATAACTCTTCAAAGGCACCTGTTTTCATCCTATTTTGCTATCAGTGTTGTGTATGTATATAACTACCCGCTCACCCCTATGCCTCCTTGTATCATCTGGAAGGCAGGTGAGTTCACTCCAGGTACGGGGTGAACAGGTTATTGCATGAGACATATTTCATGAAGTCTTAATTTGGACATTGATTACTGCACATTTTTCTGACTCCTGAGTTGAGTTTTGCTTCCGTTACTCCTGATTTGGTGGGATAGCCGTATTTTCCGTTGATTTACTCTGACATTCTGGCATGGAAACATTGTGAATTGCCATTCAACATATTTCTATATATTGTTTTTATATATGATACCTGCCTCAACTATATTTTTTCATTTTACATATAGCATGCACATAATTCAGTGGAGTTTTCTTTGTATTTTGTTTTCTTCACTGAGTTCTTTTTCACCATTATTGTTAATTTTTTATCACAAAACTTTTCCTGTCATACATATTTTCATGTTCAGCAGCTTTGCATGCACTATAGAATGTAATTGGGACCAGTCGACCCTAGCTTAAGGTTTCATTTTATCAGACATTGTATAACTCTATAGAGCTTTTATTTCATGAGGTAAAATTTAGCAGTTTTGTTCCTAGATAACAATCAGGTTTAAATTCTGACAACACTATTATTAGGGAATAGTCTTTAAATTACTCTTTCAGAAAGACAACAAAACCCACTGTAGACCATGATGGACTCATCCAGATCAATGCATGGTAGATCTACTAAAGTTACATAGGGGTGAAAGGGTTAATTAATAGGATGTAATTAAAGCACAAACATGGTCTACAGTGGTGAAAGGGTCAATGAATCATGTTTACTGTTTGTACTATATTTTCTTTGGGCTCCAAGTAGAACCAGTATAAAAACTCTGAAATATAACCAACCTCCGCCAGTGAGACAAAGCCTGTATGTGTTAAGTCATGTACGTGATAAACCCGTCAACCAACCTACCAGTACAGTGTATAAATAGTATTATATATCCCATTGTACCTCCCTCCAATACATCTTTGGTAAGTGAACATGAACTGTTGTCTATGCTATATCCCAAAGGAAGGTTTTACAATTCCCCAGTAGTATTTTGCATGCATCTGACATCACACCTTTTCATTTTAACTGTAATTTTCATTTCATTTTATGGTACTTTTCATTTTGTTATTTCACACATTCAATAAGTTATATCATTGGCATAAGTGGCAGGTATATATATATATTTGTGTAATGATTTTCTCTCATGTCTACTTTGATTTGAGTATGTTTTTTATGTTTCTGTATTTGTTGATTTTGGCAGTTCACAATGCTTGCTCATGTCTGCCAGTAAATCTACCAGCGGCTCAACGGCTGTTGTCAAAAACTTTGTGTATCGAGTCAGCCGAGCCCAACAACAATGTCCGTGGTAAAAAATCTGTGTCAAAATCTCCTGCTACGGTAACCACAGTCACCATGAAGACTGTTGATACGGCAACTGTTGCTACAGACGATAGGCACAAGTGCAAGTCTGCACCCTCACCCACTCCACCTGTAGATGGCCCAGGTATGTCAGGGGGACATAACTCAACATTGCCATCATTAGTCAGGGGAAGCTACTCCGCATGGCCACCACTGCCAACATCTCACTGCCTAGAACTGCTGTTGCTGCCGAGCTTGACACGTTTCGGACTCGCATGAAGTCTTCACTGCTGCGCTGTCTTGTAGGCACGCTTATTCCGGACCTGTAGTAAACACAGAAAGGGGCAGATAACTCTGAAATTTGTTTCCAGCTCACCTTCCATTGAATTTTGTGATCTGTTCACAGTGGTTTTGTGTAAAGCATGATAGTGGTACTTTGATATAGCCCTGCCTCTAGCTTCCGTACACAGGACCAGCGTTACTAATGTGTCTGACTAATGTATTCGTTACTGACATGGTGACCTCCCTCCTCATATGTATCTCAACAATAGTAGCTGTTGTTATATCTGTATTCAGCTCGTGTGTGACAGAGCACCAACAAAATTACCAGTATCAATGTGGAATCTTGTGGATGGTGTGGTTAGAAATATTTTTTACACAGCATATGTCATAAATAACCTGTTATTCCGAGTTAATAATAATACACTAAGCACATGTAATCTGTTATTTGAGTAATTGATTTACCCCTATGCTTTTCGGTGTACATTGTATTACATCATCCATGTTCAGATAAACTCAAAAATGTGGTCTACAATCGATCTGGTGTTATTGAAGCTGATAAAAAGTTTTTAAGATTAGAATGTAGATTTTTTCTTTGTTTGACAAGATCCTTGTTTTATATTTTTTCTCCATTAGTCTATCCTTGTCAGAGGGCATCTGTATACATGTAAATTAATGTCTGTCAGGCCAAGTCTGTAACGTTTCTGTATATATTAGCCAGTTTAACCCTTTCACCACTGTAGACCAAAATGGACTCATCCAGATCATTGCGTGGTAGAGTCTACTAAAGTTACCTAGGGGTGAAAGGGATAAGATATAGCTGTAGCATAAGTTATTTTTACATTTTCTGTTTAACAGTATTGTATATGTTTTATGATTGCTTGTAGAAAACATTGTTTCCCCCAAGATCTATTAGCCTATTTATACATTATTCTTTATTTTATATATCATTCTTTATTCATTGTAACCTATGTATAACATTGATTTATACAGTAATTGCATGTAAATGGCTTTTTTTATACAAAATTCAGATTTTTTCACAATTTCTGACTACTTACTAATTGTGACATAAATATACCAAGTATAAATTGGTGTTTTTTGTTATATGACCTTTGTAAATATTGATGTTCGATCAGAACATGGATTGCATGTGCCCTGCAAGTATTTTTGTGCTCACTTCCAATTTTTCCATAACAAAGAATTCAGTCGACCACATGTGAGATGATTCCTTGACTCAATGTGTTATCGAATTTAGATAAAGTCTTTTATATATTTTTCTTTTAATTTTTCTTTTTTTCTTTTTTTTATTATTGTGATGTTGAATGTGGCAAAATCCAATATTGGAAGTATCACTCTGCTGATAATACACAAACGTCATATAAGAAAATTTGCTAAGGTGAATTCCAATATTGCTTTTGGGTATGTTTTAATATTGTTATAGATATGGACCCTTTCTTCTTGTCTGTTAATATCACAATTGTTTTGGGTCAATAAATATTGATATTCACCTTGGCAGAATACTGTATTTGTAGAGTTGTTATATTTGCTAGTATCTATTGCCTGTGTATATGTACCTGTTATATAGATCCTCTATATTGTTACCTGTTTCCCAAACCCAAACAGCTTCTCCTATTGCAGTTTTAGCACCAAGAAAAATGCTAACATTATGAAATTAATTATCATGACTCAGGTAAATTTTACCATAATGACTGTCATTTCCTATCACAACACTTTCATTTAATTGAAATTTTCAATTTGAGTTACTGTTCTGTTTTCAACTTGTTTGCAGAGTTCAAGAAATTGAATTCAGCTGAAATATTTGCTAAAATCAACTTTAAAATAATCTTGGTACAACAAAAAGTTTTAAAGATCGGCTGTGTAAAGGTCTTAGTTTGTTTAGACCTAGCAGTCTTATGAGACCTCAAAGACAGATGCCCTACTTTCTTGTAATAGTATTTTATTATTCATAGATCTACCGCTAAACTCTACATGTTTTATTGACTCCTTCACCCCTGAAATTTCATAATGAACTAATCCAACCTTGGAATTGGAAGGGTTCAAATGTGTCTTCAGGGGTGAATGATTTCAAAGTATCAATCAGCTAGACAAAATCCTGAAGGCTTTGTTTCCTCAACTCTTTGGAACGGAAATAACACAAAGAAAGCATGCACTAACGTAATGTTGTGACGACTAATCTGCTAATACTGTGTCACAATGTGATGCCTGTTCAGTCAACAACCCATCATTTATCAATGTAACAAGAGTGACAGTTCCATTTATGCAAACTTACACATGCAACTAGAACATATGTATCCTTAGTATATCTAGAAATGTCTTTACCCATAAAATGTTTAAAAAAAAATACTTGTTAGAAGTCTTTTTCACTTTAATGATAGTAAATTACTGTTTTGTAACTTTCAGCTACACTTTTTGAAATGTAGGTGATTTTAAACGGTGTGAATTTTTGGTGTTTCAGGAAGCAGTGCATCTGGAAGCAGTCGGAAGGAAAAAGAGAAATCAGACAGAAAGTCCGGGAGTCCCGCGGGAAGTGGGGGCAGTGATACTGAGACAGCAAGTCTAGCAAGTGCTCGGCGTGTACAAGTAGTGCCGGCACCGCCATCAACAAACATGATGCCTCCCAATATGATGCCACCAAATATGATGCCCCCTAATATGATGCCACAAAATATGATGCCACCAAATATGATGCCCCCTAATATGATGCCCCCAAATATGATGCCACCAAATATGATGCCCCCAAATATGATGCCGGGCCAAGCACTGCCTCCTCCCCCGAGGGACCTGTCTAATATGCCGCAGGATTTAAGTGGCAGCAGACAGTCTTTCAAAATGGCTATGGGAAATCCATGTGAGTTTTTTGTGGACGTCATGTGATCAATCATGTGGCCTCTATACAGCCAATCAGCTCTCATTATTATTTGCATGCTGAAGAACACAGTTGATTTTCATATTTACATTTTTTAGAGAATTATATAAAAAAAAATGGAGATCTGATTTCCTGAATGGGATAACTTTTTTTAGAAATGGAGAGAAATCATTAAAGGAAAGACATATATGACTCAGAAAATTTGTTTGATAAATCAAAATTTTGTCAGATGGAATGAGGCAGTACATGACAGGAGAATCAGCGGAGAGATAGTAATGGACAGGAATTTGTTTGTTTTCTTGTGTGATAATGTAAAAAGTATTTATGAATGTACAGTTTACTCGTTAGTCTGCATGACCAAGTCCCAACATATCCTCCTGTAGTTCATACAACTTGTATACTTCAAACTGTATGCTCATGTATCGCCAACTTGTTTTTAGCATGTTTGCAAATGTAATTTATTTTAGAAGATTTTGCGGGAGAAAGTGAGTGTGACTGCTATGTAACACAGAATTTGTTTGTGTGCCCTTAACCCTTGCAATCGTGGCCTTGGTACAGAAAAACCATGAATTCAAAGTACTGAGCAACAGCTATGATTGGAAGGGTTGTTTAATACATGTATGTATAGTCAGATTTGATTATGGCTTTAAGCCTAGTTGTCTTCTTACTTTCACTTTAGGCGATTCAGTCATCGACTCATGACCTCTGACCTTCACCCTGACCCTCATCTCCATGGTTACAGCTTCCTTCCATGATCGGCACACTAGCTGGACTAAGACCTGTTTCTTTGTGTGCGCGTTCAGTATGGGCTGATAGCAGGAGGCACCTCCTGTTACTGCGGACTCGTGCTTGGTGCTTTTAACTACTAAACCTTCAACAGCAGTAGGCCTAGTCGCTACAGGTCACGTGACTCGTCACATGATCACCTTGGCTCCTCCTTCTTCCTGGCCCACCTCGTCTGGAGATCGTAACTTTTCTATTTATACTCTGAATGGTTGTCGCTGTCTTCTGTTTAAGTCACTTGTGATTAATTTTATGATAATTTAAAACCACAATTTTATTATTTTTATTCAACCGATGAATTTCTTTGAGTGATTTTGTTTGGGTAGCTGGATATTTGCAGTAAGGCCCTGTGTGCATGCCATTGTTGTGATAAGCTTGCCTTTGGTTCAGGTTCTCAGTGATTTGGTAAACGTCTCATTTACACTTGGACAGACGCTAGATTGATTCATATAGCTGCTATTTTTCTTTCTTTCTTTCTGTCAATCTTTCTTTGTCTTTTCTTTCATCTTTGCGTACTATTTCACTGTTGCAGCATGTTTTTGTCGTAAGATCTCCGTTTCCCAAGGTAGTAAGAGATGTGGTTTGCCTGCATAGCTGTTTATGGCATGGTTATCACACGTATATATTTTAGAAAAGACAATTTTTAGTTTGTTTTAATTTATTTCAACTGGTTGTCAAATTTTTATTTTTGAAGTTGTTGTCAAAATAAAATCAGCAATTGACTTCAATATTTACATTACTGCTGCTTTTAATTCCCAAAATTGATTGAACAATTTTAATTTACCATATTAGTGTGATTTAGCAATATTATATTTTTCATTGAGGAGATTTTAAATGAATCGACAGAAATAGATAATGTTGATCTGAATCATTTCTGACGATAAAAGTAACCGTTTGATGGCTTGCTCCACGGAAATGTTGATAAACTGAACACCACATGAATACACCAAATAACAGTTGTTATACACAAATGTATATCACAAAGCTTTTCTACTCAATAATTGATTACTGTACTCTATTTTTTTGCATTTTTCCAAACTTGTTTTTATTTACTTTTACAAATACAGACGATTTCGCTATTCTGTTTACAGAAGCAAATTTGGTCAAAGGTTTTGTTTATTCCAATGAATTACCATTTATTTTCAGTTGACCTGTTTATTTGTTAAGCCTGTACTGATAACTATTTGTTACTTAACAGATTTTGTTTGTCTTGAAGGTAATTAGGAATGTGTCACAAAAACAAAATGATCAATTGAAAGAGATTTTTAAAAAATTATTTTTTCCAATTTGCCCAAGTACATGTACTTCCATAGCATCTACAGCAGTCACTGAGATTAAACCTTCTTGTTAACCTAAAATTTAACAGTTTAATTTGTGTATTGCTCAGTTTGAATGCTTCAATACAGATATAACATCATTCAATTTCTTTAATCCTTTGTCCTTATACTGGATCAGGCCTCCAGTGGATGTTTTGAAGTGTTGATAGTGTTGTAAGTAAGGTCCTGAAGTAGCAAAGAAGTACCAAACTAACACAAATACCTGGTATTTTTGTATGAACAAAAAAGTTACAAAAATATATCCCTAGAGTGAAATTTATTATATGGTATAATTCTGTTGTCCAATCCAACGCAGGACATAACTCTTGTCAACAGACATGATACGAATATGTGTCAATTTTCACTCGGAATAAAACCTGTATTTCCATTTCATTATCATGTATGCTTGACATGCTGAAATCCATTTACCCAGATGTATTTGTTTCCCCTTGATGTTGGAGATTTTCTACCGAGAAAAATACTATAGTCCAAAATGTACAGCAACTTTATTTAAATTCTCAGTAATACATTACCGGATAATGTTTTGCTGATTTTAAACTGTATAAAAATGTATAAACATTGAAGTAGAATTGAAAAGGAAAAGTAATTTTGACGAGTTTGCCTGCTTGGCCCAGAAAGAAAAGAAAGATGATAATTTTTTACCACAAGCATTGTATATATTTTTAAAATGTAGTTGTGCTCGGTGTGACTTGCTGAAAATATAATGCCAACTTCTGCAGTCACGCTGTGTATTGTCATCTTGATGTAGACATTTATTCACATAAAGTGTACTGACATCAGATTTACAACATTTCATCAATGTTGACATTGAGAACAGGCTGAATCCCATCTTCTGTAGCTGATATTTAAGTTTTTACTTTTAATGAGAACTTCTGTGGACATGGTTGTACAGATGTTATGTGGTACATTGTGGGCATTTGTTTTCTTTTACTTTGTGTCATAAAAAGGGTATTACCAAAATTTACTGCTGGAAATCTTTGCCATAATTTTGTAAAAAAAACAAAACTGCATAAAGAATGAAATGGTTTGCCAAATCCTATATTAGCCAAATTCTTTTCCATATAAATCTTTTTTAAGCTATTGTAATATTTTGTTGTGTCAAAATTAAGCAGATTTACTTTAATTCATTACCCAGTACACTTTGCTGGGTATGTGACAAAACCGTAGAAATTTGGTTATAATTCTGTAGGATGATAAGTTAACATAGATACAGTAGTTCATGTGTAGAATGTTAATTCATTCACCCCTGAAGACACATTTGAACTCTTCCAATTCAAAGGTTGGAATAGTTCATTATAAAAATTCAGGGGTGAATGATTAAGAAAATGCATTATTTATGCACCATTTACAATATCACAACAGTATCTTATAAAAAGTGCATTTCAATGAAAGTGACTAAGAAGTGATCATCCGAGGATCATCCGAGGATGGTGAAAGGTGTCGAGGGACAAACAGTTAGTTATAGAGGACACAGGTGAGATCCTACAATCACAGGTGAGACATACTGACGAGCCATTTTGGCAGAAATAGGAAAGCGGTGCTTATGGTTGTGTTAGAGGAGGAGGCGCATAAATGATGGAATATATTTTAATGTCGTGAAACCAAATGCAGTAAAAATGCAACTTATGTGATGGGAATTAAGTATGTATGGATGTCTGCTTGTACAACTTGTATTGAATGAGAAAATAGGCTGCAGCAGTCGCTGTAATACAACAGGAACATTGTCTTCTGGAACTTTTTATATCATTTAGCTTTAAGTGTGGTCATCACTGTAAAACCCTGTATGTGTGAATCGTAGGAGTGCGGATAGAATGTTTGGGGCGAGAGAGACATTTAAAAGGTTAATACATTGTGTGCTGATATGTCACCCAGGCTTTGAGTGGGACTTTCTGTCCAGTGTCTTCTGCTAAATGATTAGTCAATTCTCGTTTCAAATTCTCAAGAAGATGTCAAATTGATGTCCCAATTTAATCATGTACTGACTTCAACATTTCTTGAGGTTTTATGTGGAGCTAAAATTTGATTTTGAATAATTAGTATGTTGTCCAAGTTTGGTCATATCATGGTGCTGCTTGGTTTCTCACAAGGGAGATAACTCTTTAACCAGAAAACTTTTTCTTTTCGTTTTGTGAAAAATGTTATTTCCCATTTGTGCAATATTTTGTATATATGAACCAACTTTATACTGTACATCCTACCCTGTTTTAATCTATTTGATATAGATACTTTTAAATCAGTGATGTATTTTTTCAGTGTGATTGGAATTTCATTTGGTATTTTGAAATGACACTGATCATATTTGTGTATATTTTATAATTTGTTTCTTTATCATCTATCAATTTTACTGAAATTTTAACTGATAGATTCAGTAATTTACATAATTTCAAAGATTTATGAACAGTTAAGTTTTATTCAGGTGCTGAAACAATACCTTTAAATTTTCAGGTTTTTTGTGCCACCTACTTTTTGTTGAAATGGCTTTCCCTTGTATTTTAATACTTTTATGCAGATAATGAAATACAGTTGTAACACTTAAATTCTACAAATTATCAACTGAAGAGCTTATATATCATTCAACCCTGACATTTCATAATGAACTATTCCAACCTTTGAATTGGAAGAGTTCAAATGTGTCGTCAGGGGTGAATGAGTTAATGTCACTTCTAAATGGATTAAAGTTGATTTTTATCCATCTATGATGAATTGGTAAATTTGACACAAATTCAAACGTTGCTTAAAAAGATGCCAGAATATTTCTTATCTTTATCTGGATAAAGAAACAAGAAGTTTGGACAACAGTGATTGTGTCATTGCTTTACAAGTGAAAGTCATTTGCTTAAATGATGTTGTGTTCTCCGAGACAGGACCGAGACATGACCCTGTGTAAATGTTGTGTATAAATGATGTCATACTTGTCCATGGCATGGTCCCTTGTAAATGTTGTGTATAAATGAATTGTGTACATGTTATTTTGCGAGAAAGTCTGATTTACTGATGAAACAAGTGCAATGAAAAAACGAACACAAAGATAGGCATTGCTACGGTTACACTAACTTCCTGTCAAACCGTCAAAATGAAAAAGACAGAGATGTGTATTGTAACTTGTTCTAAACCTAAGATTTTGAATATACGTTTGTAACGAGTGTTCAGTAAACCAGACTGGAGATGACCTCTGATGTCATGTTTACAAATTGTGGTTGAGAGTTGTCTGCTCTTGTCCAAGCATCACCATGATTACTAGGTACTTGGTTGGCCCCCCCAGAAGATGTTTTGTACAGAATACTTGACGGTAGATGAATGTGTAAATGATATCGGTCTAGTGGGCCGAAATAAAAATGCCCAATATAAACTCCTCGTCTTGTTGTTTTATTTGCTATCAATAAAGCTGATGGGGAGATGGAGACCAGACCCCGAATCATGAAGTGAACTTGATCGATGTTCAAATTTAAAAATTGTTTTACGGTTCAGTGCCATATACCGGGAAATTTTAGCTGCAGTTTGATTTTTCGCCTTCCGTAACAAGGGCGAATTTGTCATTACAGCAAATATAGATTAATAGCATAATATACTTAATAATTAAATGTTAAGGGTGAAAATTGATTTCATGGGCAAATGGCGAATGTTTGGCTGGGCAAAAATTTCCCAGTATACAGTACAAACAAATTATACATATTATATTGTTTTATGTAAAATGTAGCTAAAATGAATTGATGAAAAAGCCGATATGCGCACACATGTTTTCAATGTGTAATCAG